>PVHY01004928.1:0-88257 GCA_004024945.1 Uropsilus gracilis
CATTATTGTATTTCTTTGTTAGATTTGATGTATTTTATTCCTTTATTAGTCTATAAACATTTTCTTTACAACCACTTGAAATTTTCTTCCTCTTTCCATGGACTAAATATCAAGTCTGAGGGTAGTTCTTGCTTTTTATTCAGTGTTTTAAGTGAATTAGTTTCCTGCAAATAATTTCTGCTTATGTAAATTCAGTTTTCAGATGATCTCAGCTACTTTCGAAAGCTTCATTACATCAGGTTCAGCTGCCATTTCATAAATAATTCTTTGGTACCACTTTCTTTTTATTTATCAATTAAAACTTAATTTTTTTTATATGTATATACTTTCTAAGCATCTATTCTGCGAGGAAATGGAGTTAAGCAGTTGTTCAAGGAGCTTACAAAAAAGTTGTGTTTTTGTGTGTTTAGGTATATTAATATAATTCAATAATTGTTAGGTTAGAGGGACAAATGTGATGTTGGAATACAATGAAGCTGGAATTTAAGAAAGAATTCCTTGAAGATTGTTGCTTGAGATGGGTACTCGGGAGTGATGATATGGTAAATCAAAAGACTTTTTCTTGCATAGGTAACAGCTGGAGCAAACAGGAATCACTATGGGTTTCAGTTAAGTGGTGAGAAAAGACCTAATGATATGTACTGACATGTGTATAACAAATTGGATTAGAGAGGAGTTAAGTTCAACACTTTAAAGATTGTTTCATTCTGTCAATATCCAGGTCAAACTCTGCTGCCTCAAGTTAGAGAGATTGGAAGGGGAAATTTCAAGTTCATTAATATAAACTGTAGTATTTTTATGTTGAAGAGTAATTTTTATAAAACGAAATAATTTAAAAATTTAAATTAGATAAAGCTTGGTTTTGTATCTAAGTTATCAAAACAATCTCTGTTATGAAGAAAAGTGTCTTGTATGTTTTCAAATAATATACAACACTTCTTCAAAGACAAATCTTACTGGAACATATCGTTAGACATCTCTGTACCCTTCAGGGAGGAAATTCTTGCTGAAATTTAATCTTAAATATAGCCTGTTTATTAATTTGAAGATAAAATCAGTGAGGTAACTAGTTTTTGTTATTTTTGGTGTTTCCATTTTCAATTTAGGTGACACAGTAGTATATCAACATGGAACAGCTACAGTGATAATTGAAGCGAATGACGACCCAAATGGTATTTTTTCTTTGGAACCCATAGATAAAACAGTAGAAGAAGGAAAAACTAATGCATTTTGGTAAGATTAAACACAAACACAGTTTGCCTTGGACAGGGCAAATTCAAATTATAAAGAGTGATTTCAAATCTTTATGCAAACAATAAAAATATTAATTTTTCCAAATTAAAAAATAACAAGAATCGAAGAATCTCAAGTTTGACTGTTTGAATAATTTTGTCAGCACCATTGCCATTTATTAAAATTTAAACTTGAAGCTATAACTAGTAAGCAGAAATTACTCTCCCAACATTACTTAACCCATCCTATGTCGGAACTCTGTCAAGACTGAATGACTTCGAATAGTCAAGTTTGTCTGAAACTCTTATCTCGATTGATAAATCGCTACTCTCACTCTATTTTTTTCTTTTGAATAATTTTGCCAATTCTCATCTAAATATTTTTGATTGGGTTTAGAATTTATCAATTTTGAATGCTGTGAATTTGAGAAACCTTTTTTCTATTATTCTGAGTTTTAACTCAATCTTCCATTTCCATGAGATTCTTTATGGCTTCTCAGTAAATATATTAAAAGACAATGAATAGAAAAAAGGTGTTTTTGAGGTAACACATCAGATGAGCGATAACTCTCATTATATGGGTGTAGATATACTGCTTACAGATTTTTTATAATTAATAATTAATTTAAAAAATTTTATGTAGGGTTCTGAGGCACCGAGGACCCTTTGGCAATGTTTCTGTGGCTTGGCAGCTGTTTCAGAACGATTCTGCTTTGCATCCTGGACAAGAGTTCTATGAAACTTCAGGGACCATTAACTTCATGGATGGAGAAAGAGCCAAACCAATAATTCTCCATGCTTTTCCAGATAAAATTCCTGAGTTCAATGAATTTTATATTCTAAGGCTTGTAAACATTTCAGGTATGGTGTTTTATCATCTTCTATTTTATCACCAAAAGATAATATTTTGTACTTAAATAATCAGGCTGTGTAGAAAAGAAAATAGATGTTTAATTTGATTGATATTAAATATGCAAATACCTTTTTGATGAAAATGTCATTTTTAATATTCATTCTGTAGTTTTAGCTTGGTTATGTATGATGTACGAAAACTTCTATAGGCATCTTCAGACATACAAATTTTTTCACATCAAATATAGGGTCTCAACTAAAATATTTACAGAAGTTTGGAAGTGTGAACTTACGGTAGCTTAAAATTAGGTCTTTTGCCATAATTTAAATACCAAATTTTCCATCACTTTTGATGTTAACTCAGGAATTAAACTCTGGGAGTTTGGTAAGCCAGAAATCTCTGATAATGTGATGAAGTCATTAGGTGAGACTTGTTCACTCATCAGTGCATCAGTGAATAAATGATCTAAGTAGAAGTTTGCTTAAAAAAAAAGCCCTTTTGTTTTCACCTTGTACTAAAAAATACTTCAAATTCTGGATTTTCATTCATGATCATTTTCTTATTATAGGCGGGTTCCCAGGCTCTGGAGGTAAACTAGCAGAAATCAACCTCCAGGTGACAGTCATGATTCCATTTAATGATGATCCTTTTGGAGTTTTTATATTGGATCCAGCGTGCTTAGAGAGAGAAGTGGCCGAAGATGTGCTCTCAGAAGATGACATGTCTTATATTACCAACTTCACAATTTTGAGGCAGCAGGGTGTCTTTGGTGATGTACGAGTTGGCTGGGAAATATCGTCTAGTGAGCTCATGTCTGGTTTGCCCCCAATGGTGGATTTTTTGCTGGTTGGAATTTTCCCCAGTTCTGTGCACCGACAACCTCACATGAGGCGTCACCATAGTGGAACAGATACTCTGTACTTCAGTGGACTAGAAGGTGCGTTTGGAACAGTTAGTCCAAAATACCTTCCCTCCAAGAACAACTCAATCTACAACTTTACATTTTCTGCGTGGGTCATGCCCAATGCCAATACAAATGGATTCATTATAGCAAAGGATGATGGTAATGGGAGCCTCTACTATGGGGTTAGAATTCAAACAAATGACTCCTATGTGACACTTTCCCTTCATTACAAAACATTGGGTTCCAATGCTACCTATGTTGCAAAGACTACATTCATGAAATATTTAGAAGAAAATGTTTGGCTTCATCTTGTAATTATCTTGGACGATGGTATAATTGAATTCTACCTTGATGGCAGTGCTGTGCCTAGAGGAATCAGGAGTCTGAAAGGAGAAGCCATTACTGATGGTGAGTGTCATTTTGTAACTAGGATACTGAATTTTAAATTAAAAAAAAATTTTTTTTAGAAAAGCTAAGAGGCATAAGCTCTGCTTGTGTATTGGTTTAATTTCTTTAAGTAGAACTTAGTGCCTGCCGAGATCACAAGGTCTGTGTTGAATGTTGCAAAAATGAATTAGACAAAATCTGTGCCCTTGGGAAATTCTAAAGTAGACTTTGGGAGAGCGATGTGCAAACAGATTATTTCAAGGCATTTTAGGAAAAAAGGAAATTATATCAACTTTCATTCTTCTCATGAGAGTAGTAGCTATGGGGAATGATATCTCAGGAAAGAGCAAAGATGTAGAAATGTGAAATGGTATGTTATCTGGGGAAGAGCTGCTAGTTCAGTATTATTAGAGGTGGAGGGTAGTGGGGATAAAATTAAAGAAGAATCAGAGAAAAATAACATTATAACACAGTAATTATAGATTGCAGTATCTGGAGGTAAATCGGTGAATTCTTTGGAGGACTTTGAAGGGCTAATTACGTGATATGTACACAGAAATACTGGGTTTTTTTTTTTTCCTGTTAGAATCATCAAGTCTTTTCATGCCTTTCTCGTGATTAGGTCTGATCTTTTTTTTAGTAAAAAAAGTAGAACAGAACTTATTGGGTTATAGATTTATAGATTATTTTCCTTTTCAATCTCCTACTTTAGGTATCTGATTGCATTCCCTCCCAGGAGACTGTAGGCTGAACCAAAGAAACAACATGCACACACTACTGATTTCAACTTCAGGGGTTGTTGTTACATCTTTCTTGTTAATATGAATTCATACATATGTCTGTCGATATTGATTCTATGATAACAGTGGTCATAGAATGAGAGTAGAAAAGTTTGAGAGAAATGATAACTGGAGTTTCTTTTCTCTGTTTAATTTACTGCTGTGAATTTATGTTATGTTTTATATGACTTGATAAATTTTAACTTGGAAAGAAAATTGAGAAAAACTAAGTTCTAGTGGAAATATTCTATATTAAAACAAATATTAATATTTAAATATTAATATAATATTTAGTATAATATTTAGATATTAAATAAAATTACCTTTAAACATCAAGTTAAATATATTTATATTCACTTTATAAGATATTTAATATATACTAAACAATGTTAAATAATAAATATATTAAATAAATTAAATATTTAAATACAGAATATTAAATATTTTTAAATAAAATATGAAAATAGAATATGAGATAATCTATATTATAAAATAAAGCACACACATCATTTGCATACAGGTAAATGAATTTTCACTTTAGATTCATCAGTGTTAGTGCTCATGCGGTGGGTTCAGAAGTCAGCCACTTTTGACTCTTCCATGAAACCAACTCATTACCCTGCCCACTTGTTATTGCCATATATATCTAAGAGCACAAAATTAGTTTTTCCTGTTTCAAATATGCATAAATGGAATTGAACAGTGTATGTGCTTGTCTCTCTGGATACTTTTGCTTCATACTGTTTATGAACTTCACCCATAGTTAACCTGTTGAGATATTTCATAGTCACTACTACTAGTAAGACTACAACCACTGGTGAAGGTTGGGTGGTGATGATAGTAATGTACAGCGTGCTTTTTAGTAATCTAAAAACTTCCTGGGGTAGACACTTGTAAAAATGCCTTGATTGATGGTATTGATAAGAAATATGCTGGTACTTTTATTTTTCCGAATGACTGCCTACTTCATAAAAATTAAAAATTAGTGAATTCCTGAAAAGATTTTTGATTAAGATATAGTTATATAATTGAACTGCATATTGCTTTTACCATGAAGTAATTGCTAAGACTTATTATAATGTTCTTGGGAAGGAATATGTCTTTTACACATACATTGCTCAAGTTGTTTGGATGGAGGTTTATTTGGGTCACAACATTTTTTGTTTCTGCATTCTCACAACTTCATTTAAATCAGGATAAATTTCTAACAGATCAAGCTTTGAAATTCTCAAAGAATAGTAATACTAAGATTTTTAAAGATTGTGAATTAAGTAATTCTTTTCTTAGATGTACAATTAAATTTTCAGATTTTTTTTTTTTTTTTTTTTTTTTGAGACTAGGTCTCACTGTTTTTGCCCATGGAACCACAGGCTCTCGTTGCCCGGGGTACCACAGACCCCGGCCTCAGCTTCCCAGGCAGCTGGGATTGCAGGCGCGCGCCACCACGCCCAGCTATTTTTTTGGGAACTAGGTCTTGCTACGGGCTCCAGGCCGGGACTCGAATCGCGATCCCTAGCACTGGCCGCTTCAGAGGCTGAAGCTTATAGGCACGAGCCACCGTGCCTGGCAGATTTTCAGATTTCAAGGACAAAATGTATATTTAAATATGCACACATACAGGCCGGGCACGGTGGCTCGTGCTTGTAAGCTTCAGCCTATGAAGCGGCCGGGGTTAGGGATCGTGGTTGGAGTCCCGGCCTGGGGCCCGTAGCGAGACCTAGTTCCAAAAAAAAATAGCTGGGCGTGGTGGTGCACGCCTGTAATCCTAGCTACCTGGGAAGCTGAGGCTGGGGATTGCTTGAGTCTGTGGTACCCCGGGCAACGAGAGCCTGCGGTTCCCCGGGCAAAAATAGCAAGACCTAGTCTCAAAAAAAAAAAAAAAAAAAAAAAAAAAAAAAAAAAAAAAAAAATATATATATATATATATATATATATATATACACACACACACACATACAACCTGTACAAAATAATATTTAGTATAAATCATACATCCCACTGACTACTGATTTATATTCCTTCCTAACAGAAGATAGCCTTTATTTGATTGTATTATAGTAAAGTAAAAACTACTTATCTTATGATTGTATCGTTGGGTTCCTGGACCAGTTAACGATTATGGGGAGAACAAGTATGAGTTGTTTTATTCACACTAACAAGCAATTCTTGGACACCAGTGAGGTGCCTTAAGAATTCAACTCAATTCTGAAACTATGCACTGGGATTGAGCATTAGATTCCACAAATTAAGAATGCAATTTTAAGACCACCCTCCACTTCACAAACCCCAGGCAAGCCCCTACCTCTGACCAGCTAACTGGCTATGGATCAGAGGTCTCCAACACCCGAGAGATGTCAGTTACAAGCCCATATCATTATCTGTGCTTGTGTCTGACTATAAATCAGTTTTTCAAAACACTCTTCTCAGGGTTCAGTTAATTCAGGAACCTATTATTCACTAGATCACTGATTTATTGCAGAGGTTACTAAAGAATACAAATTAACAGCCAGATGGAGGAGATGCATAGGATAGGGTATGGAGAAAAGGCAAGATACATCTGTGTCATCTTCCGGTTTGCCATTTTCCTGCAGATCTTCATGTTCAGCAACCCCAAAGCTCTCCAAACCCCCCCTTTCCTTGAATTCTTGTAGTCCCATCGTTATTTAGGCAAGACTGATGAACTCATTGGCCATAGTTAATTGAATTAATCCTTAAGCCCCTCTCTCTTTCCCTAGGTCAGGAAGGTGGGAAGTTCTAGTCTTCAATTCTTACTGATTTCCTTGGCATCCAGTTTCTATCCTTAGATACTTTCAAGGAGTTACCATTTTCAAATTAGTGAATGATTCCCCTGTTATTTATAATACTCAGGAAATTCCAAGGGCTTTTAAAAAAAGTAAACAAGTTACAAGTAACAGAAGTAAACAAGTTACAGATAAGCATACATATTACAATATCATAATTACAAAACTACAAACCATGCAAAATAATATATTATTTACTCATACATGTGATTTAAAAGTTTCAAATACCACAGAAATGATAAACATCAAATCCAGTGCACTTATTATTATTTCTAGAAATGTATAACGGGGAAATAGGATAAAAGAGATGTCCGCAAAGAATGTGCACTATCTCTGTGATGGCTGATTTTTAAAATGTTTTTTAAATTTTGTATATATATTTATGTATATTATATTATTCTGTACCCTGGGGTTTTCCCATTTCCCTAATACCTGCTAACCATCCTACTCTTTTGTTCCCTCTACCTCTCCGTCTTCTTCTCCCTCCTCCTCTTTCACTCCATCGTTCAGCCCCGTTGGTTGTAATTTTTCTTATTCGTTTATTTGTTTTTCCCTATATGCATCATATAAGTGAGACCATCCTGTATTTCTCTTTTTCTTTTTGGCTTATTCCTGCTGAGTCCTTCTAGTTCCTCCATGTTGCTGCAAATGACATATGTTTGTCCTCCTTGATTGATGCATAGTATTCCATCTTGTACATATAACACATTTTTTTCAACCACTCATCGGTTTTGGAGCATTTGAGTTGTTTCCATATCTTGGCAATTGTAATACAGAGCTGCAATAAACATGCATGTACAGGTGTCCCTTTTAATTAGTGTTTTCATATCCTCTGGATAGATTCCCAGTAGTGGGATTGCTGGGTCAAGTGGTAATTTCTCTTTCAATTGTTTGAGGGTCCTCTACACAGTTCCAAGGACTTTTGGAAGCTGTAAGTCAGAAAATGTGAATGAGGACCAAACATATATGAGAAATATATTTATCAGAAATACATGTCATGTATATCACAATATGGCATTGATTTCTTCCCACAAGTTCACTTAATTTTCACTTGTAATTTAGGATAGGATAGATGTAGATATTGTAGCATTTAGACCAGCATCTCTAATTTCAGGTCCTGGAATACTAAGAATTGGGGCAGGAATGAATGGCAACGACAGATTTACAGGTCTCATGCAGGATGTGAGGTCCTATGAGCGGAAACTGACTCCAGAAGAGATTTATGAACTTCATGCCATGCCAGCAAAGAGTGATTTACACCCTGTTTCTGGATATTTGGAGTTCCGACAGGGAGAAACAAACAAATCATTTATTATTTCTGCAAGAGATGACAATGAAGAAGAAGGAGAAGAATTATTCATTCTTAAGCTAGTCTCTGTATGTGGAGGAGCTCGCATTTCTGAAGAAAATACTACAGCAAGATTAATAATACAAAAAAGTGATAATGCCAATGGCTTATTTGGTTTCACGGGAGCTTGTATACCAGAGGTAAGTAGTGAGCTTGGAGAATTGAGGAGATAAAAAATTTACGGTCGATAGCTCTGTTGGAGGGTGGACTTTTTTTTTTTTTTTTTTTACATTTCTAAGATTGCATGAAATTCTACTCAGAAGTATACTAGAACCAGTATTGAATGTATACATTCCAAGTTTTTTACTCTGTATTTACAGATTGACTCTGAGATTTAATCAGTTGATGGAAGTCATAGCAAGTTAGTAAGTGAAACTTTAGCTGTTAACTTTAAAGTTAGTGTGCTTAACAGAATATATAGTTATATACGCATTTAATTTACTTTTTGACTACTGTCTGGATACCATATAAATGAATGAAAAATATAATGAAAGCTTCTATGAGTAATAATCATTGAAGCTTTATTGATTTAGGATTTTTGAGTTTTATTCCACGTGTGGGAAATACTTAGTTTCAACATTCTTCCATGTTGGGCATAAATGTTTTTCTTATCTACTGAGCCAGCTTAATTCACTAGGCTGTTTTACTCTTCTTATCAGTACTTTCCAAGTTTTCAAAGATTCATAATCATCTTGGTTTCCCTGTTGAGTAACTTGAGATCTCATGAAACTGCTACACAGGTGTTGTGTGTGACAGCAGCAGCTCAATGTCATGAAAAGATGCCAAGGGAGTCTTTTCCTTTGCAAGTTGATTGTAATACGTTTGGAAGGGTGTACCTGTAAATTGAAATGAATGAGTAAAACTTGAAAAAAAAAAAAGACTTGGTCTTAGATTTTATTGTTGTTTACATTGGGGTACTTGGCAACCTAAAGTGCATTCTACTCTTCTAAACTGCTAGGTTTGGTGACAGCCATAAGTGATATTCAAAAAGTGATTTTTTTTTTTACTCCAGAAATGGAGTAGCTTAGAGGAGGGAGTACAAATGTCATATGTAACTTAGAAAAGAAAAATGTTTGTCTGTATTGATAGTATCTTTAAAAAGACAGTCACCAAGAAATTTACTTAGGTTTTATGTGCCTTTCTGGTAATCCATAATATAGCTGCCCCAAGCAGTATTTACTTTCTTCAATTTATAGGATCAGCATCAGAGGCTTATTCATCAGAGAAAATAATTACTGCAGGTTGAATAAAATGAGATCAAATACTTGGTTCAAAGCTTGGCAGTTATTTGTGTTTAACTAGTACTCATTTTTCTTTTATTTGTTCCTAAGAAACATTGAGAACTAAAATTTGAAAGTTTTTTTCCCCTGTAACTTTATTGTCTTCATTTCTGTTTTTAGAAGGACAAGTGACTTCCTTCAGGTGGTGAGAACCATGTAAAATCAGCTTCCCTTTAGTTCCTTTCACAACCTGGCTTCTGCCAGTGGCTCTGACTTCTTGTGTAATTTCTCTTTGAGTAGTACTATAATTATAGAGACATAGTGATTTAGTTTTCCCAGCCATTATAGTTAAATTTTCAGTGTTGCCTTGTCTCAAAATGTCCATTGATAAATTATGTTGATATTGGCTAAACTCCTAGATATGCACCTTTGCTTCTTACTAGAAATTTGAAATTTCAAAATTTGAACAGGGTCAAACTTTTCAGTGCACAAAAGGGAATTTCCTTATGTAATCCACAGTACTTATACTGTGGCCTTCCAGGGGAAAACAACAGCAACAATAACAACAAACATGGTTTGTTTACTCTCTAAGACCACATCAGAGATAAATAGAATATATCTATATTGAAATGAGTTTAGATGGTTACTATAGGAAAAGAGTTATTGAATCTAAAAGATTAAACATTGAACTTTGATTGTCAGGAAGATTACAGCATTCTCACTCTTGAAAACTTGTTAAGTTTGTAGCTTACTTTCATTTTATATGATTTGAAAATCAGAGTAATGCGAAATATTTTTTCATAATATTTATTACTTACTGAAGTGATTCTCAAATTATGGCTCAAGAGTCCCTAAAGATTACTGAGATTTTTTTTAGGATATCTGTAAGGATAAGGGTCAAACCTAATTTTATAAATATGCCAAGATGTCTGCTTCATTTTATGGACGTTTGTATTGCAAAAGTCAGTGTTGCCAAAATGGCTAGGTACTACCACATCTATTTAGATTGGGGCATTGGCAACAAACTGTACCAGTTGTCAGTTTTATTTATTACCACACACCTGTGGTTTAAAGGGTGCCAATTTTACTTAAGAATGTCTTTGATGAAATAATAAAAGTATGAATTTGATAAATTCTTAACATTTAAGTACCTATCTTCTTAATATTCCATATCGCAATGTGAGAAGTTCAAATAAAGCCCTTCTTTTGCACTGCCAATCACCATGGTTGTGTTGAAGAAAGTGATTGGGCAGATACTGAGTTGTGAGCTCCACAAGCTGCTCTTTTCTTGGGATACAATTTTCACTTGAAAAAAAATGACAAACTTTGGCTATTCAGACTTTGGTGTCTAGCAGATATTTTTTTGAAAACAAGTGACTTGATCTAGTGACTGCAAGGCAACCAAGTGAAAGTAGTTGTTGTCCATGATAAAAATTTAAGCTTTCAAATGAAAATTGTAAGTTTAGAATACTGTCTGCCAAAGTGAGGTTGACTGTTTCCAGTGTGTATACAGCTTTCAGATAAAATTGATAATAATTTTAAAGAGTGTGATTTATTTTGTTCAGAAAAGTGTGTCAATATTTGGAAGAGCTGTATGACTCATTGAATCAGTATTTCCCAAATAATCTGTTTATATTCAACTGCTATTGTTTTAAAATCTTGTAGGGGGAAGCACTGATTCAGTGAGCAAAGTAGACCAAAACATTTTGATATCATAGTGGAAGGTTCAACATCACATTGGAATTTCAGGCAAGAAACTACCACTTTTCAAGTTTAGATATAAAATCAAGGAAGAATACTTTAAACTATCTGAAAATATTGATTAAAATTCCTCTTTTCCACATGCATATCTGTAAAGGACTGAACTATCTTTATACACTTCAACCAAAATAGATAGCAACAAATTGATTGCAAAAGAAGTTATGAGACTCTAGCTGTCTCCTATTAAGCTAGCCATAGTCATTTCTCATAAAATATGCTGATTTTATTCAACATGTCACCTGATAACTACCTTTGCATGTTGTGTTTCCATATTTTGTTCTGTATAATTTCTATGTTATTTTCTCACCATTTTATTTCATAGTTTTTGTATATCCTATAATCTTGTACATCGCATAATTATAAAGAGTCTGCTTTTCATAGTGATGCATGGAATTTGCTAGTCCCATTATTTGACTTTTATAGCTAGTACTTAGATTATGTTTCATGTTTATAAGCTCAGTTTAAGAATAAATTTAGAAATATTTTATGTAGATGCTTTTGAAAATGAGACTGTTATCCTGCATTTATTTTAAAGTGCCTACCATGTGTTGTTATTATTTTTTTATTATTTGTTTTTTTTTATTTGAAAAATTCATTTTATTGATTTGTCATATTTGTGCATTAATTGATCCCTCCTCCTCCCTCCGTATCCCCCCTCCAGTCACTCCATCTCCCATTTTTCTGCGATTTGTTGGTTGGTTAAATTGATGTTCAGTTGTTGGTTGTTTGGCCCGTTGTTCTCTTCCAATATCTGGTAAATGTTTTTGTTTTTGTTTTTGTTTTGCGTATATATGTATATTTATATTTATATTACATTAGTACCCCGGGGCTTTCCCACTTCACTAACATTTGTTAACTATCCTGATCTTTTGTGCTGTTCACCTCCCTCACCTTCTTCCCCCTCTTCCTCTCTCGCTCCATAGTTCAGTCCCATTGGTTGTTTTCATTTTTTCTTATTTGTTTGTTTGTCCGTATATCCATCATATAAGTGAGGCCATTCTGTACTTCTCTTTTTCTTTTTGCCTTATTTTTGCTAATATGAGTCTTTCTAGTTCCATCGTTGCTGCAAATGACATGTGTTTGTCCTTTTTGATGGAGCGTAGTATTCCATTGTGTACATGTACCACATTTTTTTCAGCCAACCATCTGTTTTGGGGCATTTGGTTTGTTTCCAATTCTTTGCAATTGTAAGCAGGGCTGCAATGAACATGCGCGTACATGTGTCCTTTTGAATTAATGTTTTCATGTCCTGTGGGTAGATTGCTAGTAGTGGGATTGCTGGGTCGAATAGTCCACTTTCAATTGTTTGAGAGTCCTCCATACAGTCTTCCATAGTGGCTGGCCCAGTTTGCACTCCTACCAGCAGTGTAAGAGAGTTTCTTTTTCTTCACATCCACGCCAACATTTGTTGTTGTCTGTTTTATTTATATGGGCCATTCTTACTGGTGTAAGATGGTATCTCAGTGTGGCTTTAATTTGCATTTCCCTGATTATTAGTGATGTGGAGCTTTTTTTCATATGCTTATTAGCCATCTGTATCTCCTCTTTGGTGAAGTGTCTTTTTAGTTCTTCTCCCCATTTTTTGATTGGGTTTTTTGCTTTGTTTTTGTTGAGCTGTAGGAGCTCTTTGTGGATCTTTGTTATCAGACCCTTGTCACATGTCTGGAGGGCAAAATTTTCTCCCAATCAGTTGGGTTTCTTTTTGTTTTGTTTATTGTCTCTTTTGCTGTACAGAAACTTTTTAGTTTGATATAGTCACAGCTGCTTATGTTTTCCTTCATTTTTTTGCCGGCCGTAGTTGTTTCCCCAAGTGGATTTCTGAGGTGAAATTCATGACAGGTTTTGCCCAGGTTTTCTTCTATGTATTTTGTGGTTGCAGGTCTCACTTCCAGGTCCTTTATCCATTTTGAGTTAATTTTTGTACAGGGTGTGAGGTTGTTGTCCTGGTCCATTTTTTTTACAAGTTTTGATCCAGTTTTCCCAGCACCATTTACTGAAGAGGCTATCCTTGTTCCAGGGTATGTTTTTCCATGTGTTATATTAAATAGATTCCTTTAGATAGGTGATAGTGATATAATCTGATATCACAGATCACTCACATATGAAAAATAATTATGTATATTATTTAGCTTTAATCTTGTATTTCAATAGAGAAATAAATGTATCTGGAAGAATGTAGAGGCCTTCTTAGGTTTGTAGAAAGTTGTGGAATTAAGTTTATGATAAGAGGAGATCACGAAAGCTTTGTAATTTTATCACTGATTTGAATTAGTACATACTTATAAATAATGTACGTTCAATTTCAGATTGCAGAGGAGGGATCCACCATTTCATGTGTGGTGGAGCGAACCAGAGGAGCTCTGGACTATGTGCATGTTTTTTACACCATCTCACAGATCGAATCTGATGGCATTAATTACCTTGTTGATGATTTTGCTAATGCCAGTGGCACTATCACATTCCTCCCTTGGCAGAGATCAGAGGTAAAGCCTACCTTCTTTGTTTCTTTGAAAACCTCCTGGAAAGCTTTTCCTGATGTGTTTGTTCTGTAACGTATTTGCAGCCTCTTGCTTATTTTATTAATTTAAAATACTTAGTGACTAAGTAAGATATGGAATAAAATATTTTTGTATTATGCAAAAGAAACAAGGATTTTTGAATGATGTGTGTTATGGTTTTATTTAATTCCAGTATTATAAAAACGGTATATTCAGAGATTTATCATTCTTGGTTTGTTATTACTGCTACAATGGGAAACTGCAGTATTTTTAATGGTATTCTTCTAGTCAGTTATACATCCTTCTAATCTTATTTGAATTAAATTTCAATAAATGAGATAATTTTTCTTTGTTTTATCTCGTTTCATCAGATACTTTTCATGAGCTACACTCTTATATTTTGAATAGATACTCCATAAATAACATTTCTTTTAAGTGAAACTAGGAAATTCTTCTACATCTTGGGAATCATTTTACATTCTTTTAGTATATCTTATGAAAATATTCATATTGGTCTAATTTTTATAAAACATCTAAATAACTTATAACTGATACAGGATACAGGATAAATAGTAAAAAAAACTTGCAAATATATTCTGAGGAGATTTCTGACAAATTTAGCAGTTAATCGGATTAAAAAGTTTAACATTGAGGGAAGGTCTAAATATTCTTAAGAACTAAAGTGCTGAAATATCTTTTATTCCTTGTTTTGGTATATGTGTCATTGAGATAACATTGGTTTGTAGCTCTGTGTATGAATCAGATGTATAGGATCACATCCTTCAAATGTATGTTAGGTTACCACACCACACCTACCACAAAGGCACTTGTAGATAGTCGTTCAGCGGTGTATATTTTATTCTTATGCGTATATCTTTTCATTTCTTTTTTGCATTTCAGGTACTTTTTCTTTTATCAAGTCATCATAATGATATCATACCCAGTATGATACTATACATTATTTTTAGACAGACATTGTTACTGATCAGCACCTATTGTTTAAAAAATTAATTTCTCAGATAGTTTTCTGCATATATATGTGTGGAAATTGTTAAACAGTAACATTAATAAATATACTTTAATAAGCAATTTTCTTCTGATAAGTGAAAAATAAATCCTACATGCTTTATTGCTTAATGCCACTAGTATTTATATTTATAGGTCCTTAATATATATGTTCTTGATGATGATATTCCTGAGCTTACTGAGTATTTCCGTGTGACATTGGTTTCTGCAATTCCTGGAGATGGAAAACTTGGTTCGACTCCTTCCAGTGGTGCCAGCATAGATCCTGAAAAGGAGACGACGGATATCACCATTAAAGCTAGTGATCATCCATATGGTAACCAATCCCTTCTGCAAGAATCATGTGTTTTTCTCTGAGAGTGTTTGATCCTACTTAGAAATTCTTTCCCCCCCCCTGTTTATCATTATTATTTTTTCTTTATTTTTATATTTTTCTTATTGTTTGCTTACATAGCTTGTGTTTGTGGAATTTCCTTTGGTGGAGGAGGTAGTCTCTTACTCAGGACCCTTATTATCTCTGGTTTTATTGTCTCCTTGTTCTTATTGGTTGTCTCATCCATTCATTTCGTTTGTCTTTTGGTGTTGCTTTTTTGACCTTGTAGCTTTGGTAACTGGCTTTGGGAAACCAATTCCCAGCCGTTGGCCATGGGGGAGTTCCCCGGTGGGGACAGACTTCAGCTGGTGCTTGGTCTGGCTCACTCCTCTCTTTTGATTCACAGTTTTCTATGGACCACTGATACCTTTGTGGGTTGCTCCCGCATTGAGATGGGGGGAGCTCCTTGCTCACATTGAAAGTGTCTCTGGGTATAGAGTTTAGCTCTAGCACTAGAAATGTTGGTGTTACATGGTGATATGTCTTCACTCTCATTTGCAACCATCCTGTCTGGGTCTTGGAGTTCCGACCATGCTCTTTTTTGGGTAGGTGATGGGGGTGTTCAGGGCCTTTATTTCTCTGTTTCTTCCAGCTTATATGTATCTGGGCTGTTGTTTTTCTTGTTCAAGATGGGGAATAGCTGAGGTGGGAATGAACCAGAGGGGGACCTCCCCCCAGTCTAGCAGTTTTCCTGCCCTGACCTCACCAACCTGTAGGAGGAAGGGGCGGAGCTCCAGGCTGTATGGAGTAGCCAGGTGGCTCCAGCTTCCTCTGGAGGGGAGCAGTTTATCTGCTCTCTGACAGTGCCCCCTGTTCAAGAATGTACACATTCCCGAGGCCTCCCCTTCAGGCTGTGGAACCTGAAGGGAATGTGGTGACCCTTCCCTACTTAGAAATTCTTAAGGGTCTCTTTAGAAATACTGAAGTAGAATTCCTTTGGGCCTTCTATCTCCTAAGCTTTTGAACTTCTAAAGTGCCATTAATATGAAGAACAAACATAATAATTTTTTTTAAGTAAATGCAGGATTATTTAAAAGTGAAAAACTATTTCTATTCTTAGCTGTCAAATCATTTTTAGTTTAAAAATTATCCTACCATGATATGTTGACACCTAACTAAACAAAATAGTTTGTAATTAATATTTATTAAACTTTAATAAGTGGAGTTGTCACTGTTTGTTAATATTAATTTATTTTTTGCTGAAAAGTGATAATTTTATTAGTTGGGGAGCTATCAGAGTTGTATCATCTTAGATTGAACAAGACCTGCTTGAAACAAAATATATTCTTTTTCTTGGTATTTTATTTGGGCTAGCACCGCAGACACCATTCAAGAAGCTTTTGAATTGTGTTCCAGATTGTCAGGATGGGGCAGGACTTACATTTACATGGATGGGTGGACTAGTTCTCACCGTGGTCAGCCATACAAATCAGGGTTAGAAGTCGGTCAAGTTCCGATCAGTGGATGCTAATGCAAATTAGACAAAGTCATGTGAGTTATTTGTCCTATAACATGCATATT
Organism: Uropsilus gracilis; assembly: GCA_004024945.1. Classification (NCBI taxonomy): domain Eukaryota; kingdom Metazoa; phylum Chordata; class Mammalia; order Eulipotyphla; family Talpidae; genus Uropsilus; species Uropsilus gracilis. The sequence continues at coordinate 16,704 of PVHY01004928.1, forward strand.
GGATGAAAAGTTAGGTGAGCAAGGATTGGTCAAGTTTGATGTGGGGTATCTGTGAGTGTGACCTTGTTTCAATTCCTTCCCTTGTGTGATCACACCTGGGCCTGCTGAGACTTCAGCAGCCTTTGCACTGCTTCAGTTTCCTGTTCTCCAGAATGTTTCATTTTCCTTGTCAGATAACTGGCCTAATAAATTGAGAATGTCTTCTGCACTAAAAAGTAGTATTTCTTTTGTAGGAATAAAATAAGAAAATTTGTTCAGAGTTCTGAATAGAAAATCTAAAAGTGTCTTTCAGCTTTGGTGTTCATAATTAAAATTTTTCCCATATTTTTTCCATATTTTTGAACTTTCAGATTGCTCCCAACTACAACTTTTAAAGTAAATATCCAGTGAATAGTTTGGTCCACAAACCTTTGTAGGATTAGATGATCCTGTCTTTAAAATATATTTCTAATAATGTTAGAGAGTGCCAACTTGAGGTGTTTAGAATGAGCGGAAAAGAAAACATTAAATATAGGGATTTCTTTGATTATCAGTCAGTGCAGGTATATATTGGCCTATTGTATTTCATTTTAAATGATTTTTCATGTTTTATAGCTATTTTATTTTTGTAATTTTTTAACATTTCAAAAAATTAATTTGCCACTCATTTATGTATTATGTAATTTTTAGAGTTCATTTTCACATCTCCCGCCATATGTGCATATATGTCCTTAAGTATACCCTCCACCAAACTGTTCCATCTTTCCTGTATTCCTTCTCCCTTCATTCCATTTGCTAACCTATATATTTTCCACAGAGACTATTTTTGCTATGCTTTGCCAGTATATGTTCTTTGGTTACTTATATTCCACAAATAAATGAAACCATCCTATATCTTTCACTCTCTGACTTGTTTCAATTACTATAGTCACTTTAAAATCCATCCCCAAAGGCATTTTCATCTTTTTTTAGTGGCTGGATAGTATTCCTTTAACTGTATATTCCACAGTTTCATCATCCATTTGTCTTTTTGGGGCACTTAGATTGGGTACACGACTTGGCTGTGAGTATGGGAGTGTACAAATCCTTTTATATTAGAGTTTTCGTAGTCTTTGGTTATAAAACTAGTAGTGGTCTAGCTGTTTCTTGTGGTATTTCTATTTATTTCCACACTATCTCCATAAAACCTACATCAGATTACATTCACACTAATGATGAATGAATATTTCTTATTCTCTTTTAAAAACACAGTTCACATCTTCACTAACATTTGTTGTTTCCATTCTTTTTGATAGAGGCCGTTGTCACAGAAGTGAGGTGATGTCTTGTGGTTTGACTTGCATTTAGCTTCTAATAAGTGATGATGAACATTTTTCATGTACCTATGGGCCATCAGTATCTTATTTGGAGTGTCTAATTAGCTTTTTCGCCTGATTATTGTTTAGGCTTGTTTTTTTGTTGCGGAGTATATGAGTACTCTATTTTGGAAACTAAACCTTTGTCAGGCATGTGTCAGTCTATAGATTGCCTTTTTCTTTTTGTGACTCTTTTTTGAGCTACGAGTTTTTTAGTTTGATGTAGTCCCACTTATTTTTGTTTTTGCTTATCTTACCATTGAAGTTGGATTCCAAATACATCCCTCCAGTGAATGTCCAATACTATGTAACCTAGGTTTTTTCCAGACCCTATATCCAAGTCTTTAATCATTTTTAAATTCATTTTTTGTGTGCAGAGTTAAGTTTGGGTCTAGTTTTCTTTCTTTACTTTTTGCATGTGTCTGTCCATGTTTTGCAACACCATTTTTAAAGAGACTTTCTTATATTAGGCCAGGCACTATGGCTCGTGCCTGTAAGCTCCAGTCTATGAAGCGACCAGGGCTAGGGATCATGGTTCGAGTCCCGCCTAGGGCCCATAGCGAGACCTACTTCCAAAAGATAGCTGAGCGTGGTGGCGCGCGCCTGTAATCCCAGCTACCTGGGAAGCTGAGGCTGGGGATTGCTTGATACTGTGGAACCCTGGGCAATGAGAGCCTGCGGTTCCACGGGCAAAAACAGCGAGACGTAGTCTCAAAAAAAAAAAAGAGAGACTTTCTTATATTAAATATTTTTAAAAATGTGTTGCAAATCTTTTAGGGTACCATTAATCATATTTCCCTATAAATTCAAATATGAATTCTAGAAAAGCCACATATGAGTAAACATTTGATAATATATTTTAAAACTGGATCACTATATTTACTAAGATTTATGTAAAATTATTTTCTTTGAGTAGAGACATTTTAGAAGCTAAATAAAATTATTTTCATTTTTAACATCTTGAAAATTTATTAACATTCTGGATCAAAAGTATTCACTGATGTCTTTTCTAAATAAAAGTGCTCAGAATTTTTCCTGGTTTAAAAATAATTGTGCAGATTGTTACAAATGAGTAAGAAATTCTTCCATAGATAATTGGGCCATGAATGTCCTGATGCTTTTGTGTCTGCCAGGCTTGCTGCAGTTCTCTTCAGGGCTACCTCCACAAGCTGAAGACAGAATGATCCTGCCAGCAAGCAGTGTTCCACAGATCACTGTGAAGGAGGAGGATGGAGAAGTTAGATTATTGGTGGTCCGAGCGCAAGGACTCCTGGGGACAGTGGCAGTGGAATTTAGAACAGTGTCATTGACAGCATTCAGTCCTGAGGATTACCAGGTAAATCACTTGATTCTTCATAAGTGGTGTTTGCACTTGTAAAATAGACATAAACCTTCTTTTGGAGGATTGGATGGGACTGCACTGTCCCTGAGATACAGGAAAGGAAGCACTGATATATTTCCAATGTTTTATAGTTCTGTAAATTAGAGTATTTCAATTCTTTGAAGCCCCACATGTAAATAGCTATTATTCTCATTTCACTTGTACCTTCTATTTGTCATAGACTTCTCTTGTATTCATTTTAAAATTATAGATTTTATTCAGGCATATTTAAAATTGTGTTCCATGCACATTTTAGATCATCTTGTCTGTATTAATCCAAAAAAATACCCAAAAAACAAAATTGCAAAAAAAATTATTTCTGCAGTGTGGTTCTGGTCCAAAAAGAAAAGAAAAAGAAAAAAAAAAAAGAAAAAGAAAAGCTTTATAATTAGACAGAACTGGATCTTCTAAATGTCTGGTTTTGAGAGACTGGATCTTTCCTAACTTCAATTTCTTTATTTGAAAAAGAAAGATAATATCTGCTGGGTAAGAACATTCTGGATATTTTAAGTGTGCTGTAATGTATGTGGCACATATGTAGTCATGCCTAGTTGTTACGGAAAAATTAAATGGTGGTGGGTAACCACAGATGGTACTCAGAGATACAAAAAGAATGCCTTTATTAAACATGTGGACTCATAAGAGATGAATTCTCCAAAGATCTGAGTGCCTTATACCAGGTTAATAGCATTTTTATATGCTGTTCAGCTGCAGGGCCTGGGGGAGGGCAGACCATGTGCCTTAAAGCAGGCAGGAGATAGAGAAAAGAGGAAAAAAAATATAAAAGCACAAAAGCAGAAAGGGGCCTGGGTGGTTACCTAGGGTCTCCAGGTCAGGCTGGTGGGCTTCTGTAAGGGAAGCTGCCTGTTTGTGATGCCCGTTAAAGTGCACAGGCATCAAACTCACCAATCTCGTAGATTTTTTATTGGTTCTAGCAGTTACATAGACACACCAGGCAAGGTTGGGCAGGACCAAGGCCAGTGGGGCTGGGAGACAGGTGAGTGTCTCTAGCTTCCCAGGAATATTCATGTTCTTTTGCTGGACTTTCTCATCCTCATGTTCTCTTGTGCCTTCTGTGACAGGTGCATACTTGCACAAAATCATGGAGATGATGCAACACTCCAGGTGCTAGTTACACTGGCTAATGGAGCCTGATCAACTCACTCACCCTCCAGCTTTCTCAGCCATTATCATTTCCTGAGATGCTCTGCTTTAACCATTGTTTCAGCATACCTTCTAATTAGCCGTTATGTCTTAGGTTAGCCTGGGCTTTCCCTGAACATTTCTTCAACATAGTAACTGATTTCTACTCTTATCATTAGCAAGCATTTTCAGTAAATACTCATAATTTCTTTTCAGCTATACTTATGTCAGGATGTTGGGGAAAAATCCCCTACCAAATCTTGGTTTTTTTTTTTTTTAAGACTAGATGGACGAACATATTAACATCTGACAGATTAGTAGGAGAAAATGCCAAAATTTAATAACGTATGTACAGAGAAACTGAAAAAAAAAAAAAAGAAAAAAATTTTATTTATCTTCCATGACTATCAGAAAGCTAATCACCTTGGGGATTATTGCCAAATGGACTGCTATTGTTGCTTAGAGAAATTTTCAGAATGAAATTTATGGACTGAACACTTAAATTATTCTGATTTTATTTGAATAGTTCTAAATACACTTGTGGAGAGAATCCCTTGTATCTCATTGAATTAATCCTCTGAGAATTTATCAGTGTTACCCATTAAGATCTCACATTTGCCTTGACTACTATGTTGATGAACAATCAAAGAAGAATAATAGAGCCCATATGCCTTATTTATTTGGAGAATACTTTTTTAGAATTCCTAATGAACACTATTCAAATCTTTGTAAATGTTGTTAGTTTTATATTTTACTTATGTTCTTCTGCTTCAGTATTTAAAACAATTTGGGACATTTCAAACATACCCATTTGGCAAATTCATATACAGAATGATTATAAACTAATGGGTAGATCTTTTATTTGTTTTTCAGAGTGTTGCTGGCAGCTTAGAGTTTCAACAAGGAGAAAGATATAAATACATTTCCGTTAACATCACAGATAATTCTATCCCTGAACTGGAAAAGACTTTTAAAGTTGAGTTGTTTAACTCGGAGGGAGGAGGTAAGATTGGCAATTCCAAAATTTCCAATATTTGTTTTCTCATCACGATGATAGTTGAAACCCCTAAGAAAAAACATTCTTTTGAATTAATTTATTTTTTGAAAAAAAAAGTGAATTACAAGTGTACTGAAAGAGAAACCTAAGGGAATTAGTTGTTTAAAAGAAAGATGGAACACAATTTTTGACTGGTAATCGTTTTCTTGGTAAAAGGAAAATTCCCATTTCCCTCCATAAGTTTAGAGTATTGGTTTTAGAAATTAATATTCCAGTCATAATTTTATCCCTTTTGCTATTTTATTTTTTCCTTTATATAACAAGTGTGTGTGTGGGTGTATGTGTGTGTATGAACATATGTATTTTACATCATTGTATATCCCAAGGTTCTAATCAGGGAAATGCAAATCAAACCCCAAATGAGATGCCACCTCAAACCAGTAAGAATGGCCTATATTAAAAATGGGCACCAACAAGTGATGGCGAAGATGTGAAGTTTTTTCTTTTTTATGTGAAGCCTGGCTCTGAGATTTTGTTAGTTCTGAGTTAATAGCACTATTGTTTATTATAAGGGTATAGCTGCTTTTCCCTTTTATTACCTGTTAGTCTTTTCCTTATACAGTTGTGCTGGATAGTAGAAGTTGTCAGTCACAGTAGATGATTTGAAGATCACTGCTGCCATTTCTCTTCACCCACTTATCACAATAGCTCCTTTAAAGAGATCTTCAGATATAGCACAAGAAAAATTTGCCCTTTAGATAATATTTTATAAGGGTGGTTATCAACCAAACAGAACAATAATACTGTACCTTCAGTTCTGATGTTCAGAAAGCTCCAATTATCAGAGATTTTTGGAGACAAATCAATTTCATGACAAAACTCAACTACATTAAAGTAAGCTACTAGTAATTTTGATTTATCCCTTTTAGATTGTTTTGTGATATGTTTTTTTTTTTTGCAGAAATATTGATCTTTTTGGGTACCAGGTGCTGCTGGGTATATTGTACATGCAATATACACCATATTTTCTTTGTAAATGTATGAAACTTAGAGTTGGTGTAGTATTAATCAGAACAGTCTTTTCTATTACAAAATTTGGGATTACTTATTTATTATCTTTATTGTTTTGATGAAGAAAATCATAGTATTATATAAGACCCCCAAAGGACAGGAATATTAAATTTCAATATTAAAAATTATCTTTCAGTATATCACAGGATTTGGGGATAAGTGTGTAAAATTTCCCCCCAATTTCTCTCCTTGAAAATTTCCTTCCTTCCCACCCCAAAGCACGGGTGAAAGCAAAGTCAAGACAGTGCTTGGCAGCAAAGGCAAACATTAAACAGCACCACAACTTGCCTCAATGCGGAAATCAGTAAACTCTTCTGGATGATCCATTTGGCAGATGACCTGCAAAAATACCTGGTTGATTTGTTCTACAGACTCAGACAAATCCTTACATCTTCAAATCATTTTCATGATAGGACTTTCAACAATACAGAGCTTATTATAAAATACTTACAGAATATAGACAGTGATTATTACCTACTGGTAAATAGGGAACCTCAGATATTCTTCCAAAATAATGTTTGTGATCATAGTGATACTTCCAGTTGTATGTAGAAATTTTTTTCCCTTATCACCTGAAATGTGAAATTGCTTGTGGAGACAAATTCTTTTTGAAACTCAAGGGAACAACCCAAACTCCACACTTTTTACCCATAAAATGGATCTTATATAAAATAGTTTCCTGAATATATGTTTTCTGCTAATCAGATCTGGTATTGAAATTCACTCCTCTTTCTCATAACTTCCGAATAATACAAGGGGCAAAGTCATGTACTGGATATTTCTTGATGCCCTATTTTGTTAAGTCTTCTAATTGATTTTCAGTTTTTAGTGTCACAAAGTTTTCACAACTGGTAGATATCAATTCTGTTGAGGGAACAAACAGAAGAGCAGGACAGATCTTCATCCAGCACGTCAGTCAACAGTACTGGTGGAAACACCTATATGTGGACTTGGCCCTGCTTTTGCTACATTCCCTCTTTTCCACTGCTCCTCTTACTGTCTGTTTTCTTTATTTGAGAACATTTAGTAAAATAATGGTTGCGGTAAAGATATTATGAAGTGAAATTATAACCACTTCACTTTATTATAGTCTTGATGTATGACCAAGGTGCTTTATATTTTTATATTGATTGATCTATAGAAGTTCTGTAAAAGGCAGCACTTTTTATAGGTGAAAACACTGAGGTACCAAGAACTATAGCATTTTTGCTGAAGGCATCTCTTACAGTCAGGGTTGAAGCAGAGTACTTTTAGATCGCTTAAGACTCTTTCCACTATGTCTTTAGCAAAATGGTCGTTAAGTCTGATAATGGCAGATATAGTAGGAGTTTAAATGTGTGACTGGAGGGAGTCACATATTCGACTGAGTTTGTGTTAGCTGTTGTGAGTTATAAGGTGACTTTTACAGGCATGTAGAGAGATGTATGATTTTATATGCATACAGACATGGAATAAACAATGTTATAAACAATTTACTTTATATGTTAGTGAAAATTTAAAACTACAACTAGTCAAATTGACAGAAATAGGAAATACCAATTATAACTTACATAGAGTCTTTCCTGAAGCTATGCATTACTTTTATATATTTTTATAAATTGGTAGTTTGAGTAATGTTATACTTTTGCTACTTACTGTGATGTCTATGGAAGAAATGTGTGTCATTAGGTAAATATGACTGCATTTTCTTCTTTGCTAGGTATATGTTTTAAGAGCTCTCAATTTTAAATTTTCTCCTTGTGTCAATGTGTGTTGTGTGGGTTGTGTCCTTGTATATCTCCTTGCGAAGTACCTGAACTCTTTAGGGTTGAAGGCAGTGGTAGTGGTGATGGGGACATGGAATTCTTCCTTCCAACTATTCGCAAACATGGTAAGAAGCTATTCTCAAGTGCCTTATATCCTATAATCTGCTTTACATTTTCTTACTAAAGACTGCACTACTGATCAATTATTGACACCTACAGGTCTTTTACATATTTTGTATCATTGACTGTCACATGTCCTGTATGAAGATTGCTTAATTCATGTGGTAGCATCCAGTCTGACAATGATCAAGTCAGAGGCAAATCCTTGCCTGCTTGCAAAGCCCAGGCATCCCTCTCCATATGAACTTAATGCATTTTCTTGATTCAAATTTCAGTGAAGAATTTTGCTTGAATATAATTTTCCAAAATGATTATCAGAAAATATTTATAAAATTTTGAATACATAAAAAGAGAGATTATTATTTTCATACTACTTATAGCATGCTGATTTTCTTTACAAGAAGGAATCATGAGTCCTTATAGGCAGCATTTTATCAAAAAAAATGGCAAAAAAATTAACAGGAAAATGGGAGAATAAGTTGTCCATTGATGGGAGGTAAATATTGAAAAGAGGTTGCCTTTTTAAAACTATTCATAAATAAACACAATGCATCTTCTTACTCAAAACTTTTTATAGAAGGAATTCTGAAACAAATCTTCAGTTGTATATTCTTCAACTGTTCTTTTTTCGTGTCAGATTTTATATTTTAGTGTCAGAGCTTATATTCCTAGCCTCCTCATCACTAACTTCCATTAATGATTCATGTAGCCTCTGTATTTATTACTCAATAACTGTTGGGACTTTACCTTTCCTTGTCTTCATACATTACTAAAACAAAAAGGTTGAGCATACTATCAGAAAAAAAAAATAAAGATCTTTGTGTTTTTTAGTCACAGAATTGGATTGTTTGGGACTAGGAGAACTAGTCTGTAATATCTTAACATGATGGGAAAATCAGTCTATAAATAATGTACAACTTGAAATTTTGAATATGTTAATCAGATTGATGAAAATTAGGGCAACTACTGTTTCATTAAGGTAAGAGTCATTTTGGTTCATGTTCTTTTGAGGTCAGCAAAGGCCGTGGGAGACTTTCCTAATATATACCGTGTGAAAGAATGTTCTCTTTCATGGAGAAGAATAAGGAAAATTATGCAGCACTTGTATACCACATTGGTGCCAAAATAGAGAGAGGTCATAAAAGCATGAATATGTGTGGCAGCCATTTGTGTCTGCCTTTCTTTCTAAAACAAATTAGAACTTAATCGGTGAATGGTACAACTCTTTTCAAAAGCTTGTTCCTTGGCTTTTCCTTTGGTTTGTAAAGTAGTGATTAACATTTTCTTGCTATTTGTTGCAACTTATTCATGCAGCCAGTCTAGGAGTGGCTTCCCAAATTCTAGTAACAATTGCCGCCTCTGATCATGCTCATGGTGTATTTGAATTTAGCCCAGAGTCTCTCTTTGTCACTGGCACGGAACCAGAAGATGGGTACAACGTTGTTACATTAAATGTGAGTATGATTTTCTCTACAGTCCTAGACATTTCCTTTCTTTTAAAAATGTTTTATTGTTTATGAAGATCTAAAGACCTGCTTTGTGCCTTTTTTTCTTTTTTTTTGCTAAGTAGGTAGAGGGGAATGAACCTGTTGACAGATAGCACAATTGATAATTGAATTGTGATTTGGTGTTTGCCTCTGCAATTAGTTTCATATATAGATCCATATTATGATTCTAATTATTCCTGACTCTATAAAATATAGGATGGAATTGACATCCCCCACCCCCCCATTCTTTTTCATAGATTTTTGGAACTAAATCAGCTAGGTTATGGTAACAAACACCTCCCAAATATCAGTGGCTTAATATACCAAATAATTTTATTACTCAATGTACATGCTCAGCTAAAGTTGGCAGTCATCTGTCACTTAGAGATCAAAGACGAGAGAGGCTACATTTCAACAGGTGCTTCTAGTCTCACTGTGGGACTAGGGGAAGTTTCTTTTATCTCTTTTTGGAAGAGATACACAGCATTTCTGCTTACATCTCCTTGTTTAAAGCATGTCACGTGCCTGATGCCAGTGTGTGCAGACATGATCCTATCTTACCTCTACCAAAAAGGAAAAAAAAATTCAAAACACTTATGAATACAGATAATAATTCTATAGTATATGTGTGCTAATTCCTCTACTTTGTTCTAGTAGGATTTAAGAAGAATTCTGTAGTTAAATCACTCAGAGATGTTGGCACCTTCTCTCCTTTCTCAGATACTATACAAATAATGAAAGAGCAATCAAAACATATCTCTTCTGCACTCCTGTAGCAGATTTTTAATGAACTATTGTGAAATAGTTTGAACAAAGTTAGATAACTATTCAAAAAAGAAAAGATTAAGGGAAGAATCAAGTTTTATAAAATTCCTGTCTTAAATAATGTTTTGATTTAACATTTGTATTTAAGTATAAATAAAAGTTATTTGGGTCTTTTGAGTATTTTTTAGCTTTTCAGATTTATGTGTTTTAGAAAAAAGATTTTCTTTTGAAATGCATTTTATTAAACATAGGGTCACTTTTATTTTTGTCGATTTCTTTAATAGTCTATTGTGCTGAAAATAAAAGGTGATATAACTTGTTTTGCAAACTAAGTTTTAGGAATAACTTCAAAAAAATAACACTCACCTATTCCTTATCATGAAATTCATTGCATCTTTCCAGTAAACATAAGCATTTTTATGTTTAAATATAAGCAATATTAATTATATTTGCCTTACTACCAATATTTAATTACAGGAAAGGTACAGCTCTAGTTTATTTAAAAGCTATACACATCTAACCAGTTTTTAGAATCACACAGCTGTCACTGTTTAGGTAGGGATATATAATATCAGAGATGGACAGTAAATGGTCCTGGACTTTGAGACTCTTATTTCATGAGAACTTCCCTAAAATAAAAATAATATCCCACAGTCAGTCTGTCTTTAAATATGTGATTCAGTGGACTTAACCCTTTTTCAAATACATTTTAATATTAAATATCTTGTAGATTATGAGAAGTCATGGGGCTCTGTCCCCGGTGACTCTGCTTTGGAGCATAGGCTCTGATCCTGATGGAGACCTTGCCTTCACCTCTGGCAATGTCACCTTTGCAACGGGACAGAAGAGTGCCAGCATTACCGTGGAGATATTGCCTGATGAAGATCCTGAACTGGACAAGGTGTTCTTTGTGTCCATCTGCAATGTCTCGAGTGGTTCACTGGGCATTCATACTAATGCCACATTAACTGTGTTGGCTAGTGATGATCCATATGGGGTCTTCATCTTTTCTGAGCAAAATAGACCTATTCAAGTTGAAGAAGCAACCCAGAACATCACTTTGTCAATAATAAGGTTAAAAGGCCTCATGGGAAAAGTCATCATCACATATACAACACTGGATGATATAGAAAAACCACCTTATTTTCCACCTAATCTAGCCAGAGCAACTCAAGGAAGAGACTATCTACCAGCTTCTGGATTTGCTCTTTTCAGTGCTAATCAGAGTGAGGCAACTATAAGTGTTTCAATTTTGGATGATGATGAACCAGAAAAGTCAGAATCTGTGTTTATTGAACTGTTGAACTCAACTCTAGTAGAGAAAGTACAGAATCGCCCAAGTAAGTAACTTAAAATTATTTGTGTAATGACTCTTAAAACAATAAATTAAGGATTGGACCTATGGAAAAATAAGCACTAACTTTGAAAATACTTACTAAACAAAATCTTTAGAAAATTTTCTTACAAAATTTATTTATAAAGGTAAATGGAATTGAGACCCTAGAAAACATGACACCATGTTTCAAAAGTCCATTGCATTCCCAGATTAAAATTTAGAAGTTTCTGTATCATCCATGTATAAGTGATCTTCAGTACTATTCTGCTATGTATGTAGCTTGCAAAGCACTTTGCAGTCAATATGAAGAGTTCACGGTCTCTCTGAGGCTCTTACCTTAATCCACTCTGAAGATCCCCTGATCAACAGAGGCTCTTTCTGTTGACCAGGGAATTATGAAAATGGGAAGTGCTTATGGGAATTAAGGATGGACCCATGTAGCCACTGAGGAATGTTATAAATCTGTGGATCACTTTAAAAGTTGAGAAGACTCTGATGGGGATGGGGATAAGGAATAAGGAGTGACCCATGGCAGCAGAGATTGGCACACTAGAACCTTCTAGTGGAAAGAAGGAGCTGTTCCCCTGAACCCGGGTTGTGATTCACCTGTTTTATGGAGAATAGAGTGACAATCAACCATACCTTAGGCATGATAACTTCAACAGTTAACAATACCTTATGTGTGATAAGCTCCTATAATTAAAATACTTGGGGTCATAAGCTAAGAATAGGCATATGCTATGATGTGGAATAAAGAACAGTTCAGTGCAAATTCATGTAATATTGACTTGAATTCTAATAGGCAAAGTCAGGGTATGACCTGATAGGATCTCCGTTACTCTGCTCTGAGTGTGAGCTTCAGCTTTCTGGAGATTGGTGTATGCGGAGATGGTGATCAATACCTTAGTTAGTATGTAGGGCAAAATGAAAATTTCTGTATAGATTAAAGTTTGATACTGGTTTTAGTGGAGAGTTCAATATAAAGAGCAAGAGATTAGGCAAATCATTTCAAGATGTCTGCTGAGTGTGTCCACAGGTAAATTATAAAGTCTTTGGTGACTTACTTGGTTTCACTGTTTCTGATTCCTGTCTCTGATTGGACATAGAGATGGTGTAGGAATTTAATATCTAAATATAACAAAAAGGTATTTAGGACAATGCCTGGAAAAAAGTCCACTCAAAAATGATTATCTGCTGCTACAGCTTTCTGTATTACTGCCACTCTTTTCTGATTTACTTGAATTTAATTATATTACAATAATTCATAGTTTGTGATTTTAGATTTGATATAATTTAGTATGGTCTGAGTCTATATCATTGAAATGAAAAGGTATATATATTTGTATTTACATTAAGTTGTCCAGATGTTAAACTTTATTCATAATTAGGTACTTTCAAATATTACAATTATTAGAGTCTCTTATATATAAACTCAAAAATTGCTTGCCTCTCATAAGAGTTTGTTGGTGCTTCATTTGTGTTAAAAGGTCGATTTTTATATTATTTTGGCAGTGGTGCTGGTTGGAATTGAAATTAGAAAATAATTTCAATTATTTGAAATAATTATTTCAAAGTTTGTAGGAGTTTGTAGAAGGGGAAGTTTGTAGAAGTTCTTAGAGTCTTCAAAATAAATCTCTACTTTCTGAAATCAGTGGAAAGTAAAAAGATAGCTTTAAAGGACTGGAAAACACTCTGCTGTAGTCCTTAGGTAGCCTTGAGGCTGACTGCTTTCCAGACAAGGTAAATGATGACTATTAACTAAAATGAAGCTTGGAGTAAGAGGGTTATGAGGGAGGAGAGTGAAATAGAGAGGCAGTAATTTAATTAGAGTGTGATGATTTGCAGCAGATTTTCGAAGACTAGGAATTAAATTATTTCCCTATTCGATTTTGTAACTGGAAGGATGCTATTTTTGTTTTTTTCTAATGGACATGGAAGTAAACTAATTAGAAGAGCAAACTGCGGATTTCATCATTATCTGTTATAATATTATGCAAAGTGATGATTAAGCACAGGCTAATAATTTTTTGCCTTTTAACAGATTTTCAACTCATTAAAATATTCCCATAGGGTAATTATTTATTTGCTAGGCTCCTATAATAAAAATCTCACTAAACTATAAAACTACAGACTAAGAACTTTCTGTTCAATTTATTTTTATATTGCCAATATCTAGAGTAATGCTGGTACATACTAATCAATGAGTTTTTAAAATATAAATTGTAGACACAAAACACCATATGATGATACCACTGCTTGATGGAATCTTGCAGAGGTTTCTGGAGGATTTTTGGCCAGTTCTTAGAAGTTTAATGTGTGAAATCTTTTATTTTTCAGTTCCAAATTCTCCACGCCTTGGGCCTAAAGTAGAAACCATTGCTCATCTAATTATCATTGCCAATGATGATGCATTTGGAACTCTTCAACTCTCAGCTCCAGTTGTTCGAGTGGCAGAAAATCATGTTGGACCCATTATCAATGTGACAAGAACAGGAGGAGCATTTGCAGATGTTTCTGTGAAGTTTAAGGCTGTGCCAATAACTGCAGTAGCTGGTGAGAAAAGTTGTCTTAGAGCAGTCAAGTGTTACAGAGGGACAAATGTATCCTTGTTACAAATGTAACAAGGATGTAGTTGGAAAAATAAACCAGAAACCAATAATCTTCTAACATCTTTTTAAGGCACAATTCTAGAACTTTTACTTTATATTATTTTATTTTGTATTTATAATACTAAATTTGTAGAATTTGGGGAAGCTGTTGGAAAAAATGTAGGTGGATTTAAAAACTATGATGAACAAAATTTGTACAAACCAATGAAAAGTAAATGGAGGAAATCATTCTTAGTGTCTATGTATGGGATTTAAAAGGAATGTAATGTGTAACAATGAGAAATGTAGGGAAAAATGCTGTTGCTGGCAACAGACTTGTTTCTCATCCATTCACCTTGCTTGTTTATTTATGAATTTGGAAGAGACCATCATAAGCACAAACAGTTTTCCATCTAAGCAATATGACTTCATTTCCAAATGTAAATGTTAGGAGAGTATTTTTTTTGCACAGTTAGAAGGAGATATGCGTTAGAACTGGTTGTCCAACCACATCTTTCTAGTATGAATTCAAAGGAACATGAAACAGGGTTCATGCTTGATATTTTTAAGATAAATTTTCTAGCTGTAATACTTGACAAGACAATAAACCAGGCACATGCAGTTCCTGCATGGTGTTTGTGTATGGATCTGGTGCATGCTTTGGGGATGAGTAGTGCCTGACAGCAGTGGGGCTTGGTTGTTGTACCAGGTACTTAGACCCCAGGTTCCACAGGAAGATTGACTCATTTCACCACCCACAGTATAACCTCAGCACCCTGAGCAGTATGTAGGAGCAAATTTTCATACAACTTTGGGGAAGCTCAAGGTTTCCAGCTGTAAAATTGATGATGCTGACATTCCTCTAGCTGTGTAATGGTATAATTTATCTCCTAAGTAATATTAAAATTCCGGTTTTGTTCTTTGTTCTGAAAGAATTGTGAATATTATGTGTGTGTGTGTGTCTGTGTGTAAGGTATTTAAAGTACCATGTGGACAATGAATGAGTCATTATCTATCTTTGTGTCTCATCTATAACCATATCTATATCTGGATATGGCAAATAAAACAACTTATGTAACTTTTTTATGAAAAAAGAGGAATGAACTTGACTGCTCTAGGAGATCTTTTTCATTACTTTATGATATCGTCCCCTTTTTCTGGAAAGAGAGAGGAAATCTTGTTTACAGTAAAGGAAGTCAATGTCATCAAAAAAGTCTGTCCATGAAATTTGATACATAATTGTATTTTCCTAGCAGAGAGGGTATTTTGGAATAAATCTGAGCATTTTGCTTTTTGTAGGTGAAGATTATAGTATAGCTTCATCAGATGTGGTCTTGCTCGAAGGGGAAACCAGTAAAGCTGTGCCAATCTATATCATTAATGACATCTATCCTGAGTTGGAAGAAACTTTTCTTGTGCAACTACTGAATGAAACAACAGGAGGCGCCAAACTAGGGGTGTTAACAGAGGCTGTCATTATTATTGAAGCCTCTGATGACCCCTATGGATTATTTGGTAACAGACTAGTTTGTGTCTTTTACTTCTCTGTATAGATTACGTATTTTCTTTATTTTTAGACACTTGAGGTGACTTAATAATGTTTTATTTTATAACCTGCTGCTTCAGACATATAGGACACCTTTATACAGTCTCTGGCAATGATTAATGAGTTTAAGAAGCAAGATCAATCTTTTATCATAAATATGGATGTCACAAAATTTCAGATTTTTAGGTCAGTTCTGGCTCCTACAGTTTCAGATTTTTAGCTCAGTTCTGATTTGTAAAATCAAACAATTCCTCAAGAAATAATTTATTATGCAGAAATTTATGCAGAAATCTGGATTCTGGGTCATTCTTGATTAGTTTGAAAAGTCTGGCAACATGGAACCCTCTTTTCTATATAGCATCAATGGAAACAAAACAGCAAGAAAGCAAAACTGCATCTTTGCATTAGGCTGACACCTTGTAGTTACACAGAACTTACTAGACCCATTTCAAGTGCCATGGGCATCTGAATATGTGATTTCTACTTTTGTCATAATGAAAACTAGTTTGGCAGTTGGGCTGACCTGACTAATCTGTATCACAGCAGGTTAATCTGTCTTGTGGTGGTTGCTTAGTTTGTTTAGGAGAAAAAGAATCAATTTGAGGCTGACATTTGTTTAGCTCTATGTTGGCCCACTTTTACTTTGCTTTTGAGATTAACTCTGCTCTGTCCTACAGGTTTTCAGATTACTAAATTTATTGTAGAGGAACCTGAGTTTAACTCAGTGAAGGTAAACCTGCCAATAATTCGAAATTCTGGGACACTCGGCAATGTTACTGTTCAGTGGGTTGCCACCATTAATGGACAGCTTGCTACTGGCGACCTGCGAGTTGTCTCAGGTAATGTGACCTTTGCCCCTGGGGAAACCATTCAAACCTTGTTGTTAGAGGTCCTGGCTGACGACGTTCCGGAGATTGAAGAGGTGAGAGGAATGGCTAGTATAGAATGACACTGTAAATCTTATTTGTCTTAGTGAACTAGAACAGTTGGCTGTGCTGTTAATGTGAAATTTGTAGAATGTCAAATATCTGTAAGAATTTCAAAGCATGGTAGTGAAAAAGTGATTCTTACAGACAACAAAAATAAGAATATTTAAAAACTAACTCTTGCACATATGTCAGTTTACTAGTATAAAATTGCTTTTGTATGATTACATTGTGTAGTTCAGTATTTTCATTAAATGATTATACATGTATTCATGTAATTTTTACTAGATTGCTCCATATTAACTCTTAATTTGCTTGTTTGCAGATTTCCTTTTGACTTGAGGGTGGGCCAGTCAGTCTTAATTATAGATTTTCAGCTCATTAGTTTATTTATTCTTTAGCATTTTTGAGAATTTACTGTATGACAAATGTCATGCTAGGTATAATTGCCTGATATATATTTTTCATGATGAAGCAAAGTGGCAAATAAAGTAGAATTTCAGTACAGAAGTTGATTTGTCACTTACATGTAATGATTGGGAGATAATTTTATTTTATGAAATTCAAGTAAATATAATAAAAAACTTAGATCTCATAAAATTACTTTTGGTAGCAATTAGACAATAATATCAAATTTTCATGAAAGATAAGTCATAAAGTTTCATTTGAATGCTGATTATATCAGTATTCACTTTTAAAACAATAGATGTCAATTAATATATATATAGCATTTCTTTTTAATTTTCTTTAAATTTAAGTGACCTTATGACATGTTTTTCATATTAAATTTTGTCAAATTTCCATTTAAGATAATGTGGGAAACAACATTAACTATTCAAATTAATTTCTATTTATTTTCCCTAAATAAAAAAGAAGGAAGTGGACAGAAAAGTATATAATTGAAATGATAAATATAGAGATATTAAAATTGATTCACAGCATCATATAACTTATACTAAGGAACATAAACAGCCTATATTTCTTATTTATAAATATGCTCTATTATTAGAAGTAGCTGATGGATTATTTTGTTACTTGCTGAGTTTGTAAAGGCAATGGGGGTGTTTAAGTCCACTTATATTCAATTTTGATCTTGTACTAGTATGTATGCTTGATTCCCTCCTCCCCCACTGCATTATTTTTTTCTGATTTCAGACCTGGGATTTTGTTAAGGAAGTTTTTACTGTATTTTTAGGTTATCGAAGTGCAACTAACTGAGGCCTCTGGTGGAGGTACTATTGGGTTAGATCGAGTGGCAAATATTATTATTCCTGCCAATGATAATCCTTATGGTACAGTAGCCTTTGTTCAGTCGGTTTATCGTGTTCAAGAGCCTCTGGAGAGAAGTTCCTGTGCTAACATAACTGTCAGGCGAAGGTATATGAGATGGCTACTTGCAAATGTGGGGGTGATGGGAATTGGGGGTGGTGGGAAAGCATCTCTTGCACAATATTTTAGGTTTGTATATATTTTGTAACATAAATTACTTTAGAGGTTGTTATACTTTGTTAATCGGAGTGTTAATATAAAGAGCCCATTATAATTATCATACCCATTGCTAGTGAAATGGATTTTTATTATTGGGCATTCAAATTCCAGAAATTCATTGGTTTAATTTGTGTGTTGTTTGATTTTGAACTTAAGTTAATGTAAGTACTCAGTAAGGCTACTCAGATACTATATAAAGTGATTGACTTTTAGGTTTACTATTTCTGCATCTCTATAAGCCAGCATACAATGCATTTTATTAGCCCATTCAGAAATAGAAAATAAAGATCTTGGGATCTTGTGGCAAATAATTACATGTCTTCAAAAATGTGCTTATACTGTCATCATTGTTACTTTGTTTAAGTAAATTTAGTCATTAAAATTAATTTTCTAATTTTGTTTGATAATTCTGAAATGGATATGATTTGCATACTTTGCAAAATATCTTCATAGCTTGGTTAAAGATAAAGATTGTTTGATTGAAATTTAGTAGGTTCCCTTCCATGGGAAGGCAAATGTTGAAAGACAGTTATATTGAAGAATATGGTTTTGTTTATACTAGTATTTTATATACTTAAAAGTGAGGAATATTAGCACTTCTTTATGTGTAGTAAACATTGCTTTGAATGCTTAACCTGTCTTTTAATTGTCACTCCACATTGTAGCGGAGGGCACTTTGGTCAGCTGTTGCTATTCTACAGCACTTCTGATGTTGATGTAGTGGCTCTTGCAGTTGAGGAAGGTCAAGATTTACTGTCTTACTATGAATCACCAATTCAAGGAGCACCTGACCTGCTTTGGAGAACTTGGGTGAATGTCTCTGCAATGGGGGAGCCCCAGTATACCTGTGCCACTTTGTGCCTCAAAGAACATGCATGCTCAGCATATTCATTTCTCAGTGCTTCTGAGGGTCCCCAATGTTTTTGGATGACATCATGGATCAGCCCAACTCTTAACAACTCAGACTTCTGGACCTACAGGAAAAATATGACTAAGGTAGCATCTCTTTTTAGCAGTCAGGCTGTGGCTGGCAGTGATTATGAGCCTGTGACAAGACAATGGGCAGTAATGCTGGAAGGTGATGAATTTGTAAATCTCACAGTCTCTATTCTTCCTGATGATATCCCAGAGATGGATGAGAGTTTCCTAATTTCTGTCCTTGAGGTTCACCTTATGAACATTACAACCAGCTTTAATAACCAGCCAACCATAGGAGAGCCAAATACATCTACAGTAGTCATAGCATTAAATGGTGATGCCTTTGGAGTGTTTGTGATCTACAGTATTAGTCCCAATACCTCAGAAGATGGTTTCTACGTTGAGGTGCAGGAGCAGCCCCAAACCACAGTGGAGCTGATGATCCGCAGGACAGGGGGAAGCCTAGGGCAAGTAACAGTTGAATGGCGTGTTGTTGGTGGGACAGCTGCTGAAGGTTTAGATTTTATAGGTGCTGGAGACGTCCTCACTTTTGCTGAAGGTAAGTGTTGATTCTAAGTGGATGTCCATTCTCCCTGGTAAAGTCATCATAGTCAAATATTATGCCAGTGTTCATAAAAATTCTTTTCTATTATATATATTCTTGTTATTATAAAGAAGCACATTGTGGTCTTGAGAAAAATGGATGTTATTTAGCTCATTCATGTTTTATATGATGTGGACTGCCATGGCCCTACTTAGATATATTTTTATTTTATTAAGAAGCAATTTTCATGAAACCTGTAAATTTTTCTATTTGTATGTGATAGCAGTGCCTTTAAGTAAACATAGAAGCACTTTGCTGCAAGTTCTAATTTTGTAAGGGAAGTTAAAAAAAGTCATGTATCTACAAATGTGGGTAATAAACATTGGTAGCTAGAGAAATAATCATTAACTGGGAGGCTTTTCTGTATATACTGGACAAATCAGGATAAATCTTGAATGAAAACAGTTTCTACATATAAATAATATAAATTTTGGTGACGTAATTCATAGTTTATTTTTGTTTTTACTAACGTAACATTGGTTTATAACATTATATACATTTCTTATCTATATACTATACATCATCTCTATATACCACATCATATCACCAAAACTCTACTTTCTATCCATCATCATACGATTGACTCCACTAGCTGAATTTACCAACCCTGGTGACTTCATTCATATTAAATTAAGTTTATAGTATTGTTCTTAGACCTGTTGAGGATCACTCTTAACAAATTTTCTTGAGCAACGCATTATGGATATTTTGACCAACAGGTTTGAATTAGGTTGAGATTCACTGGTGCCTTTTCAGAGTTGGTTGAATTAGCTAATATTTAAAAACTTGAAAAATTCATGTACTTAAGATTCTTTTCTTTTGTTTAAGAAAAGTTTAATGAGATCATTGTCTGAATTCTTATTGAACTCTATATATTTTGTTCAGTTTTTTAACATAAAGTCTTTCTGATGGAAAAATAGTGGATACTCAGAAACTTCAGGATCTATAAGAAAATGAAATATGACAATAGATAGCATTCACAGTTTTGTATCTTAGAGAAAGTTATTGCATCCTTTTTTGTTTAACTTTATAATGCATACATTTTTTGAAATAGTTAATTGGAGGTACTGAGACATCTGTAATATGTTTTAGTAAATGATCTATTACACACTTTCTAAAGTAATTTTTAAAAGTGATATATAGCATTTCTGTGATGATTATTTCCTGGTAATAGTTTTGAGAATAATGGAATTTTGTGGATGGGGAGCATGCAGATGGTACTTGGTAACATTTTTCCATGTTTTGAAGGAAATAATGAAAATTTAATGAAGAGGGATTGGAGGTGAAAATTTAAAGTTCTTGTTGACTTTACTAACTAGGAAGAAAGTTCTCACTGGAAGTGATGTGCTATACAAATTATTATAACCTTAAATTTTAACAAAATGGGCTATTTTGTTTTTTAATTATTTTTATATTTTCATACAGCATTGATCATATTTGTATAGTTATTACTCCCTTTTTGACTTTCCTTGAAGAACCCTCCCCCATTCCTCTCCCATCATCCCCCTTCTGGTTATCCTAGTCCTTTCTCTTTGTAAGTCATTGGTTCATGCCGGCTCACTGATCTCTATTTCCTGGAGTAATGTTCTCTTTTTCTGGGTGAGAACATGTGCTCCTGGAACATAGCAGTCCAAGCTGCTGGGATCTCCAGGTTTTTCTTTGTGATGGCCAGCCAGGTCTTGTAAGTCAGGAACCTCTCAGAGGGCAGGGGTGTGCATGGTTCTTCAAGCTACTTTGTTGTGCTTCCTACGGTGGAAGTGACAGTTATGTTGGCTGTCTCCTTTCCAGTGTCTGTCCCTTGGTCTTGCTTCTTTCCCATGGAGGTCTGGTATCCGGGATTAGGAACCCAACTCCCAGTCACTGGCAGTGAATAAATTCCATGGTGGGAACAGATTCCATCAGGTGGTTGGTTCAGTTCCTCTCCTTTCTCCTGGTTTACAGTTCTGCCATGGGGCCACAGCTATACCTCTGTGGCTTCCCCCTCCCCATTGTTGGAGAGGGAGGGAGCTTTGCTCACATTGCACAAATTTCTGGACCAGAAACTAGGTTTCCCAGCCCCAGCAGAGACTTGGTAGGTGGAGCTCTATCACAAGTTACCATAATAGTCTATCTTGTTTCTTGAGGTTCCATGATTGGTGTGCTCAGTGTGTTATTTGCTCCTTTCTTCTCCTGGATGTCCATAGCTGGATTGTTGGTTTTCTCCTTCTTAGTGCAAGTTTGATTGAGGTAGAAGTAAACCAGAGAGAGACCCCCCCCAACCTGTGCTCTGGCAGAGCCTGCCCTGTTCCCCTTATGACATAAGGAAGGCCAGGGTCCCCCAGCCTGAGATCTGTACCCCCAACCCCCAGGAACTTGAGATCCTGTGGTATAGGTTTTGCCCTACACCACAAACCCTCCCTCCCAGTAACCTAGGGCCTGGCTGGGACATGCTAAGTGTCCTACTCATCAAGATCCCTGAGCCCATGGACTGTATTTTTTAGCCAACTTAGGCTTCTTAGATACCCCCCCCCCTCTTGAGGCACTCTTCTTTCTATGAATTGATAAGTGCACTAAGGTGACCAGAGAGAATATGCATTCTTTCTCTTGCCTTTTTTTCAAAACCCCTTTTCTTCTTTTCCTTGCTTTTTTTTTCACCCTTTCATCTTTTTTTCTAGAATGTGGCAAGGGATCTTATATGACATCACCACAGGTTGAACAGCAGATGCAATATTGAGTATGAGTGTTCAGTGGTACCCTGACTACTAGTGGGGATCCTAGGACAAATTGCAAATAAGCTCTTCTTGTTGTTTATCGCTTTGGGTTCTGCCTCTACCTCTTTCCTTTATTGCCCCACGTCCTGGGTATCTGATATTGAAGCAGTCATTACATCTAATTACCTTAATCCAGGTTTATTCTTTTGCTCCAAATTTACTATCTTTTTTCTGATTTTAATTGTGTGCACCATCCCAAGGTGTTTCTGGTTTGTTAGAGTAGAGTGATTCTGGCTTGATTACTCTTCAAAGATCTAATCCAAAGACGGGATAAAATCATGATTTTTTCAAATAATTCTCTCTCTTATGTTTCCCATAATTCAAAATATCCTTTTCTACAATCTGACCCCATAAAAGAACTTTGACAGTGAACAAAGATATATGAACAAAGATATGTTAGCCATAAAGCATTTGCTTTTAATGGCACTAATAGTGCCCATGATATTGAATTATGTTGCTTTCATATGTTTAGATAACATTTTAAAATAGAAATTAATTTGGATGTTTTTGAATTCTGTTTGTTGATAATTTTGTTACATTGGTTTCCCCCCCCGCCCCCAACCTTTTTATAGGTGAAACTAAGAAGATAGCCATTTTAACCATTTTGGATGATTCTGAGCCTGAGGAAGATGAAAGTATTGTAGTTAGTTTGGTGTACACCGAAGGTGGAAGTAGGATTTTGCCCAGTTCCAGCACTGTTAAAGTGAACATTCTGGCTAATGACCACGTGGCAGGAATTGTTAGCTTTCAGACAGCTTCCAGATCAGTCATAGGTCATGAAGGTGGGTTCCTTTTTTTGTTGAGCACTATCATTCTCTTTTCCATCAATGTCATTTTTTGTTTAATCCTTTAAATATTTTCTTTTCCTTTTCCTTCTTTTATGTTATAGAACTGTGTATGCTCATGTGCATGGAACTTACTTGGGATATGGCTGTATTGTGATGTGTTTATCTTTTAAGAGCCTTATAGATTGGTATTGTGCTCTATCTTGCCACTCTCTACTTGTATGTTTTCAAGAGGTTAATCAATCCTGGGATGCTCAGCTTTCTCATCTGTTAAATAATGGAAAATATTACTTAATTCATAGGTTTCTTTGTTCTGATTAAGTGACCTTTATGTAAAGTGCTTACATAGTTACTAGCAAATATATATATATATATATATGCTCTGGCAGCTGTTGATACCAAGCAGTGTATTTAAAACAAGCAGTAGTTAATATGAATATTTTAGCTTAGATTTTATATTTATATATGTTGTGAATAAGATGCCAAATTACACAAATATAAATACAATTTTTTTCTAAAAAAGCAACAATTTTGGATTCGTAATATTCCATAATATATGTAATCTTTTGCATATGTAAGTTGATTTTTGTTTGCTTAAAAGCATAGCAGTAGTTTTGGCTTTGAACAAGCTTGCACTATATAAAACTGGTATTCCTTGTGTTTTTAGCTCAAATTTAGAATTAGAAGAAAGTAATTATACATGGGTTAAAAAGCAAAGGACACTGAGCACACACTTTGATTTCTATTCCATAGCAATGACCACTGAAACACAGAATCAGTGACTTTATAAAGTCAACCGAATGCATTTTAGTGTCCATTACCTTTTTACTTTCCCTCCAATTTGCAAGTTTATTTACTTATTAATGCAGCTGTCTGAGGCATTTTCCAACACCCTTCCATTATTTTCAGGGTTTGGTATCTCACATTTTTATGGCAGTAGTAAAAGTGTTTAAATCTTGGATTTCCATACACTCAATCCAAAAATAACTCTAAAAAAATTTTTTTAACTATAGTCCAAGTAAAAAAATTACTATATAAAAACTTAATCCTAATGATGACAACAACAATAACACTTGAGTGTTTTTTGTGTGTCAGACATTTCACATTCATTGTTTCACATGATTTTAACAACAGTCTTATGAATGGTTGTAATAATGAACTAGATTTTCACACAAGGAAACTAAATTCTAAAGAAATTAAATAATGCAGTTATTTACAATGGACCTTAAACCCAGAGCTATCTGAATACACAGCTCCTGCCATTGAGGGTCCCTGTGAGATAAGACTTTGTTTTGCTTGAATTTATATCTACCTCAAAACTTGATCATCTGGTAACTTTTGGTAAATATTTCAAGTGATTTGAGTCAGAAGAATAATGAATTTTAGTAAAAATGTTTATGTAAAAGAAGGAAATGAGTAGGAGAACCTGATATCTTAGAGTAGAGTAGAAATTGGATTTTTTAGATATAGTAGTTAAAGTCAGGAAAATCAGTCAGACATTTGTGGAAAGATAAGTTGCTTAACAGAGAGCCTTGTGAACTCCAGGCTAAGGTGATGGAAAGGGAAGACCAGAGAGGAGAGAGTGGAGACTGCCACAGAAGTGGAGAGGGACCAAGATGGAAGTGTGGTTTTATTACTTAGCAGGAGTAATATCCAAGTGATCTCAACAGACATATTTGCATGGCTTTTAAATATTGTTACCCAATATCTCTAGTTATGCATTTACTGTATTTACAAAAAATATCTGCCTCAGATAGATTAGGGCAAACCAAACAAAACAGAAACTGGTTGTTCTTCACTGTATTATGTTTGAGAACATTGCATTAAGGACAGTCTGCTGTTTGACAATGAGAGCAAGGAAAAAAGAAAAATTGGAAAGAACATATTAATAGGAGTAATTTAGATTTGTTTTTGCTTTGTTGAAGAAATATAAGAAGGAAAATAACATAGAAGACAAGAATAAAATGGTGGTGATTGGAGAGGATAAATAAGATCATGCATCAAGGAGGAATAGATTTAATGGGGTCTTAACAATGCACTAGCTATGTGACTTTTAATAACATGGTATAATTTTTTTAAGAATACAAGAGAATTCAGGCATCCAGAATCCATTATAAGGGATTTTAACTGTAAAACAGCTAGTGATATGAAAGTGATTACTTTGAGTCTGGGTGCTGATGGTACTTATTGGCTTGGAGGGTTTTGAACATACCAAGACTTACCTGCAGTTACCACATCATTTTGGACAAGCAATAGACTCTAGTACCTGTGCTGTACTAGACTACAACTTAGTTTTACCTGGGAAAACTAAGTTGAAAAGCTGATCGTGGTCTCCATAGTTTTCAACAACTAAATATCTGCAGGATATGCAAAGAGAAAAAAAACAAAAAAACTAGTAATTAAAACAAATGGTCTAAATGTATTATTAGTTAAAAAGTCTGTTTAGCACATTGATCTGTAAACTTGAGTTCGATACAGGAAACAAAGCAATGAATTGCCTTTTCTACACAAGAGCACTCTAAATTTTTACATTTAAGCAATTAAGTTTAGGAATCGTCTATGTCTTTTATTTACCTTCCTTTCCTTTTATGCCTAGGCTTTTTTCTAATGTCTAAATTAATTTTCTTTTTTTAAAAAACAATATACTGGACCTTATAAATTCAGTGTTTTGCACATGAATTCTTTACCATAAAAATTGCCTAAGGAAAGTGTATTGAGGGTAAGTTTACTAAAAGGAATTAATGGTAATTTCATGATGCTTCTACAAAGCTAAACGCTAAACAATTCATAAAGAAGTCATATGATGTGAGTTTTTTAATAGTGGTTAGCATTACTTCTTATCTAGTGGTGGAGGTTTATTTGTGTGATTAGATTTAAAGTGTGGATATGCTGAACTTCCAGTTATAGATACTTCCTTTGATCACAGTGAGAAATTGTCAGTATTTAGCAATGTATTGAATTTTATAGAACCATATTTCTCATATTTTTCCCTAAAGCAATTGAACAGATGCCCAGTGGTAAATATTATTTTCTCTCAAATATAACAGGCAGAATTTAAAATAATGGGACAATACATTTTCACTGTGGTTGCAAAGTTTGTGTCTTTTATAAATGTGTCTTTATAAATACATATTAGCTTTTTCTCTGTCACCCAGTAGAAGTATCATGATCATTATATCATGTTTAATGGATTCATTTTTTTCCTTTTTTTTTTTTTTTGAAGACAGCATGGATCACTTTTAGGCAAAGATTTGAACAAGAAATGTGATTCTTTTAGAAATTTAGTAGAGTTGCTATATGAAAAGCCCTCCACTTTTTCCTTTAACTGTTCACATTGAAAGTTTGTGTTATTTTAAAATCACTTTTTATTTATTATAGTGTACAACCAATTTGTATATATATGGATACTTTATACCTATATTTATTAAAATAATTCCTGTATTTTAGATTTAGATTCTTATTTTTATATACTTTGGAGCTGGTGTTTATCAGCGTAGAAAGAATCTTAGTTTGTGTTGGGAATAAGACAAAACTCTCAGAGTTTTATTAAGAGCACATTACATTCTTGTTTCTTATCTGCCAGGTCTAGACTTCGTGTGATAGATTTTCTGCTTTTGAGTCAAACATGTCACCAGCTATGGTGAACTCTGAATTTTCACCTGGATGATCTTTCAGAAATGTAGTTAGACTCTTTGGTAGGTGAGAATGACTGTTCTTAGGCTTTCATCCTGGGTAAAAACTAGAAGGCAGTGTAGCGCCTCCCTCAGTGTTTTTTGTGAAAATTATAACCTGCCATCCCTAGCTGCTTTCATCTTCCCTTTATATTCAGAAGGTTAAGCACTTGTTTTTAAGTTTTCTTGTCTCTATCATTGTTATTTGATTTATCGATGTCGAAGGTGACTCCGGCATATTAAATGTACTTGATTCATGGGGGTCTGTTTACCTTAAGAGGCGAAGTTAATGCTTTTCATTATTAGGAAAATTTTCACACTGTTCATGCAGTGAACTTAATCAGTGATAGGAAGAATACCTTGACTTTTATTTATGCATGTTTGCATGTATGTTGTTTCAATTGTGTTTTTTACTTTTATTTTTTGCAAGTTACTTTCATGGTAACTTGTTAAAATTTCAACGATATTATTAAGTAACATTAAACTTTGAATATTTTACATACAGTAGCATGTAGGAGGAGGATTTTTAATTTTTCTCTTTAGCACCCTCACATTTTAGTGATATTGTTATTCCAAAATCTCTGTGTACAATCTTGCCACCATATTTTTTATTATTATACAAAACAGGTTCCCCTTGAACATAAATTTTTTTGATTGCTACCTGTATTCCCTTTGCATTTTTAGCCCTTCATCAAACTGCCATACTTTTTGAAGTAGTATTAGGTTATATGGCTTAAAAAATTCAAAAATCATGACTCAATAAATCTTTTTTATTGTGACACCAGAAAACACTAGAGTTCAAATAGCTTAATACCTCCAAGGCACTGTTTTTCAATAATAAACTTTTGTTGTTCAATACAAATCACTTCTGTGAGGAATTCTACATGGTGTACAATATAAGACTCGGGGTTTCATAGTGTCATTTGTACTTCACTCATGTGAGTTATTATATAGGTGTAAAGTTTTAAATTATGTGCTAGCAAGTATGGCTGGTTAGACCTTAGTTATATTCTGAACTGGTCTGATTCCTAACTAGCATTCCCTATACGTTTCTTGAAAAAAAGAAAAACAAGACATGGTCTGCCAATGGAATGTTGACTAAAATTGTTTTAGTATTGAAGCAATTATAAAAATATATACATTGAACATTGAATTGTTTAATGAAATCTCATTTAAAAGTCTTTCTGGTGGTTTTGCCATCTTTTCACCCATGTTACATAATAACTTACTGTATTGAAGTTGTGTGTGCTTATATTTAGCCTGAAAATTTTACAAGTTTTTTTGTTATTGACATTAATGCAATTTGAAAATTAATCGATGATGTATTAATGTAAGAGATCTTTCAGTAATATTTGTTTAGTTTTATTACTTTCAGAAATAAAAATGTACCTTAAAAATATTTGAAAAGGATATTTATTTTATTTTTCTCCTACACTAATTGAGGAAGTGTCAGAAATACTACTTAGATAATTTATTATAGCATCACTATGCTAAGTTTAATAAATATGCATGGATTTAATCTTTATGTCTATACTGCAGAATATGAATAAGAATGTGTTCTTTAAAAATTCTTTCAACATCATTCCATTTATCTTTTCATAATAATAGTTTTTTAGTGATATGCTTCATTAACATACATACCTTAACTGTGTTCATCATTGTAAGACTTGGAATTGAGCAGATTTTTGGCAGCCACATAACCCTATGAGCTTACTTTGCACTTTAGCAATTTCAAAGAAATGATTATTGAAATGTCCTTCAATATTGCTAAGTATTACATGTGTATGTGTGTAAAAGCCATGAATGGAAAGTATATAGATACCTGAATTATCTAGGAAGAATCACTGTAACTTTGGTGAAGTTACAGAGGTTGATATACAGGTTTGACATCTTTCCTTTGTATTTCTTTTTATAAAACAAAATCATTGATGGTATATGTAAGTTACAATCTAAAGAAATGTGATTTTCAGGTATTTGCAAGCATTTTTATGCATGCATTGTGTAAAATCACATTGCATATCAGTGTAAGGAATCTGTGTCCTTTCAAGAAGTGAAAGAAGTACTTGTGTTATTACTTTATTGCTAATGTTGACAATGAGTACATTATTATTTCTTTTAATTTACAGTACATTATTATTTCTTTTAACATAAATGTTCTGATGCATGCTTTGGAGTGTATGTATTACAACTGGTGTTTCTCATTTTAGCATGTACTTTTATAACCTTTTCATATTTTATGACTTTTTACATATTTCTGAAATTCTACTAAATGGATTAATTTAGAAGTGAGATACCTGTCTTAATGAATAATAAGCATGTGTAAAGCTGCTAAAAAATTCAAAACAGAACAGCTTTGTAAGGTTCTTGGAAAAGCTATTGTGTAATGGCTGCATGTTTGGGACTTGGGTTCTGTTGAGTTTCATAGTTAAGTTCATTTTCCATTTACTCAAATTTCTATGTCTCATTTGCAGGAGAAATTTTACAATTCCATGTGATAAGAACACCCCCTGGTCGAGGAAATATTACTGTTAACTGGAAAATTGTTGGGCAAAATCTCAAAGTCAATTTTGATAACTTTACTGGACAACTCTTCTTCCCTGAGGTAACACCGCAAAGAAAAGCTTTACCCCAAATATCAAAGGAAATGATGTATGTGAGGAAAAGAAGTAGACTGATTATGCAATACAAGGACTATGAGAGAGTAGTGGAAAAAGCACTTGCATTGAGAAATTGAAGGAAGAACATTATTCACCTGAAGAATTTTTTTTTTTTTTTTTTTTTTTAGACTAGGTCTCGATATTTTTGCCTGTGGAACCGCAGGCTCACGTTGCCCAGGGTAGCACAGACTCAAGCAATCCTCAGCTTCAGCTTCCCAGGTAGCTGGGATTATAGGTGCACGCCACCATGCCCAGCTATATTTTTTTGGAACTAAGTCTCGCTAACATTGCCCTGGGCAGGACTCGAACCGTGATGCCTGGCCGCGGCTGTGGCTTCCTAGGCTGCTGCTTACAGGCATGCGCCACCATGCCCGGACCACATGAAGAATTTCTAAGACTCAAGGAGAGGTTTTATTTCCCCCATGTAGGTGTATTGCCTTTACAGAAACAGAAAATGTCAAATTTGTGTGAAGTTCTGAGTGAAGTTCTCTTGTCCTTCTCTTGGCTCCCACTGTTGGTAGCAACTGTCATTCTGAGAGGATGTTGTACGTGTCCCTCTTATCTTACCCTTCACTGTCTTAGAATTTTCCACCCACAACAAATATCTTTCAATCAATTTTTTTTCATGGTCTGTGTATATCTACTACATTTGTGAGGTTCCACTTTGAGGTACTTTGGTATAGCTTAAAAAATGCTAGGTGGCAAGTAATTTTGTAAAAACACCTCTCTATTGCAATTATTTTTCTTTCTTTCTTCATACTCGGTATGAATTCTTTTTTGGTAGCATTTTAATTCTTTTTCTCTGCATTTCACTACCTGACCCTTAAGCCAAACTCTTAGAACAATCTGCCTTAAATAATACTCTGAGCTTCTAATGACTGCTTTTCCTGTAACTCTGATCTTTTCATTCTTCACCTTTCCTTTTCATCACATTGAGGAAATGTCTTCAACTTGCGGCTTTTTCTAAAATTTTTAATACTTCTGAATTGCTCATTGGATAAAAACCTGCATTCACTAAAATAGTCTTTTAGAATTAATCCCTATTTAATTTGCTTTCCCATGAATCAGTGGTTTTTATTTTATTTGAAGTTCTACAACTTACTTAAATGAGTATACATTTGTGAAGAGTTGATAATACAAATAAGCAATTTGTGTTCATGAATTTCTTTTGTTTGACACAGGGGTCATTAAATCAAACAATATTTGTGCATTTGATGGATGACAACATTCCTGAGGAAAAAGAAGTATACCAAGTCATTCTGTGTGATGTCAGAACACAAGGTAATTCAGAATTCAATTTTAAATGTTCAGTTTATTATTTTTTTCAGAAAATGGAAAGTTGCTATCTCTATATTTTAAACTATTAAATGCACACAAATAAAAAAAGCTACTGTAAATATTGTTTGCCCTATAAAAAAATTTAGATTCAAAAAACATCAGCTCAGAATCTTTCTGAATTTAGGGAAAATTTCTGAAATTTTTGGTAATGATACCTTAGGTAATAAAATGTAGAACTTTTTCTGAAATTAGTTTTATACTAGTAGAACAGTTTTGATTTTGAACCAGTTACGTGGTGCTTGAGTAAATAATCAGGTTACTTTCTTCATTTTCTATTACGTTTCTTATTATTCAAATGGCCGAAATAACAAATAATTCTATCCTATTCCCCATTATACATTCCCAGAAATAATAACTAGTACACTGGATCTGATGTTTGCCATTCCAGTGGCATTTGAAACTCTTAAATCACACATCAGTAAATAATGTATTATTGTGCATGGTTATAATTTTGTAATTATGGTATTTTAATATGTATACCTATCTATGTAACTTGCTTTCTTCCCACAAAAAAATTTCAAAAATTATTGAAAAAAAATCTCCTAACTAGGATACTGAAGAACACCCTTATTTGTTACTTCTGTAATTGTATCCAAATTTCATGTCGTCTTAAAGCTTTAAAACTTGTAGTATTTGTCATACTTATATCTCATTGTACCCTAATTTACATACTGATATCTTGTTGTATCCTAATTTTCTTTTATTTATACGTTCCAAGCCTGAAATAAACTGTAAGTTTAAAATAAAAAAATAAAGTAAAAGATTTTTAAATTCCTATGCAGTAAAAGAAAACTAAAATGTAGATGTTTTGTCAATTTGAAGATTTTTCTAATAGAAGTAAACAAAATGAGACATTTTCTGTTTATTTTAATATGTTACAGATAGTACTGTTTTATTTTAAGTATTTCAAAGTTCATGACAAAGCACTGGCTGACCTCTGGCCCCTGATATTTGTAGGCGTTCCACCAGCAGGGCATGCACTGCTTGATGTGCAAGGATATGCAGCCGTCTTAACAGTAGAAGCCAGTGATGAACCACATGGAGTTTTAAATTTTGCCCATTCATCAAGATTTGTTTTACTCCAAGAGGCTAATGTAACAATCCAGCTTTTCATTAACAGAGAATTTGGATCTCTAGGTTTGTGTTACTCTAGAATGGATGGAAGTTTTCAATGGGTGCTTTTTAAATACTTGACTTGTCTGTCTGAAGATCATTGGTAAAGTAAGTCAGATTTAATATTTATTAATTGCTGTAGGACTTTATAAATTTCTTTGTGTTGAAAAGTTCAAAGAAGTTGTCATTGTCGTAAAATGCTGTGTAATAAGCAATCAGAAAGTCTTAGCAGCATATAATAATTTGCTTGCTGTGGGTCTACTAACCCAGGCTGTACTTGGTCAGGAGTCAGGAGACATTATGTCTCTCATTCTGCCCCTGAGACAAGGAGAAGCACAATAAAACGAGCAAAATCTTGGATGACCCCCTGAGTTGTAGGCTCAGGACTGCTACATCATCATTATTAGCTAGCACTATTAATTAAAGCTAGTAGTCATGTAGCAAAACTCAAAGTCTAGGGCAGAGCAGTATGTGTTATCCAGAGTGAGATATTCCATGGTCAATGTCAAGTATACATAGGAAGTAAGGAGTAGCAGTTTGTCATATAAGCTACTGTAAGTGCTTTTCAGGGGAAGCTACAGGCTCATGAGAGGTTTTGAACATTTAAGTAACCATAAACTCTTTTCCCGACTAATTCAACTAGGTGCTGTCAATGTCACATATACCACAGTTCCTGGAATGTTGAGTTTAAAGAACCAAACGGAAGGAAACTTAGCTGAACCAGATGTTGACTTTGTCCCAGTCATTGGCTCTCTGATTCTGCAAGAAGGGGAAACAGCCGCACCCATCAACATTACTATACTTGAGGTAAAGTTCATGTTGTTTTGCTGTTGATGAATTAAATTTAAATCACCAGATAGAAAGTAGAAATTGAATATTCTAGTGCTTTTATCTTAGCTTATATCCTTTTTGTGATTTTTTTTTTTTTAGCTACACAGAGATTTCTGTTCTTGTCTAGATAGGCTGGTCTACTGTTAGATGATTTATTATAGAAATATTTTGTGTCTGGGCACAGTGGGGTGCACCTGTAATCCAAGCTACTTTAGAGGCTGAGGCTAGGAATCACTTGAGTCTGTGGGTTTGAGACTACCCTGGGCAACATAATGAGGCCTCAAAAAAACAGCCAGGCATGGTGGCGCATGCCTGTAATCCCAGCTAGGGATCACTTGAGTCCGTGGGCTTGGGACTACCCCTGGCATCATAGTGAGACCTTGTCTCTAAAAAGGAAAAAAAAAGAAATATTTTGTGGTAAATAGAATTTTCTTAGGGCGGTTCTCTTAATGATGACATTGGCTTAAGAGATTTCAAAAGAACATTTTATACACTACAAAGGATGCATTGGATGAACAAATTAGTGTAGGCTAGTGTCTTTGTTGTTCGGACTGGTTAAATTAGAGAACATGAGAAATTTACCAGAGGCTGATCTGTTTACTATCAAATTTAAAGTAATCGTTGGTGACAGAAATTGCATTTTAAATAACTTCATATTTTGAAATCTTATATATTGGGACTTAGTGTTTCAGCTGATAAAATATATACCAAGAGGCATATGGAAATTGATTGTATGGAGAGCTTAGAGGATGGTATGTTTGAGAGGTATGGGAGAAGAAAGAGAAAGTGGGTTCTGCCTTAGAAATTAATTTTAATGACTATGTATTTTGGGAGTTCTATTTCAAAAGACTTATTTTCTTAGTGGCCCTTTGGTTTATAATCTTGTAAGAAGTGTATGCCATCCTTCATCAGAAGTCAGTAGCTTATTTTACTGGTAAGCTAATGTAAAATAGTATGAGAGCACAGAACCCATAAGGTAAGGTGATATTATATCAGTATGTGACATCTTGCAACACAAGGTTTGATAAAACTGTATCTAAGTCATCTTTTACATAAACAGCCTGTAATATCACTGAATAAAAAGGAAGACACTATTCTTCAAATATATGTTTTTAAAATAAATTCATATCTGCCCCTTTCTTGTTTTACAAATGTATGGTTTTCCTGTTTAGCTTTATTCCTCCATGACTCTCTGATAAATAAAATGAAGACACAAGTGTGCATTGGTATTATTTACTGGTGTCGTATATATAATTATTTTTCTGTGTAAATATTGATAGCTGGTAGGTTGCTTCTGAGCTGCCAGTCCTCATTTGAGCACCTGCCTTTTATGTGGGCTAGTGAATAGTAATAAAGCATTAAAATTAACCATCATAAATAGCTATCACTATTTAAACAGTCTTTCAAGGCCAGTTACTCCACACATTTTATTTTTAATCATTATTACAATATCCCAAAGTAGTTATGATTTTCCCTATTCAAAATGGTAGAATTAATGTCCTTAAATAAGGACTCCATTACTGAAAGCTATAGAATTTGATATATATATATATATAGATTTGCCTTGACTATGAAGCCTGTGTTTTCTCCATGGTATCATTTTATTTCTCATTTTAAACACTATTATAGTAATATTTAATATTTTGCTCTTATTCTATCTAAAAGTGTTACATTTGTAAAGTTAAATAATTGGTTTACTTATTATACTAGTTAGGTTAAAAAATGATGCAATATTAACAATGTCCTATAGTTCAAGCTAATATCTCATCTTCCAACTAGGTATAAATGTAACACTATTAGGCATTTTAGATTTAAATCTCCTATACTCTTTTTCATATTTATATTTTCTTTATACTTATTAAAACATATCAGTTAATAAGATAATTGAAAAAAACTTGTGATTGGTAATTACTTTGAGATCATATTTATAGCACTCCTAATGGATGTAATTTCTGCAGGATGACATACCAGAACTTGAAGAGTATTTCTTCGTGAATTTAACTTACGTTGAACTTATCATGGCTCCTTTAACTTCATTTCCTCCTAGATTAGGTATGATGGAGCTTTGTTTTTTTCTTTGCTTCTTTTTGTTTCATATGAAGTAAAGTTACCTCATTTTTTAAATGACAAGTTATCATTGTGATATCTGTTTTCTTCAACTATCTATGAAAATATGATGTGCTTATTTAGATTTTTTTTAATTTAGAGATTATATGTTGCAGTACTGTTTATTAGATAACTTAAAGAAATTAGAAATTACTGTGTGATGCTTTTTAAATTTTGCAGCTATTTTTATAATTAAATCTGTAGTCTTCATAAAAGAATTAATTCTTAGGAAGGTGTTTTCCTTGTAAAATTTAATTTGCTATTTTCAGTATGTCCTCAAACTCTCAGATTGTTTTTTATCTTCTTTTAGGTTATTCATAGCTTTTGTTTGTTTGCATGTTGTGTCCTCTAATGCTTTTCTGACTTATTTCTTTCTTTTCATGCTTTAGAAAAGACTCAGTTAATTCATTACAGATTGAAAGGTAAAACTGGACCCTCAGTACAAATGAATGTAGATTACTTGAAAAAGATTTATTCTTATTAAAACACAAACAACTGGTTGTGAATTGGACATTCTACTGGGAAATTTTGTCTGAAACTTGTATGACAGCCCAGTAGGGAATGGTGATGCTTGGCAGGTTGGCACAGTGTTGACCTGCCCTCAGCCCCTGGTTAGAAGGTGACTTGGGCAGAGAGGAAATTAGTCTGGGTTAAACCAGAGAAACATAGATGGCCAAGACTATGGCCTAGGGAACTGAATTTCCTCATTCTCTTTTGAGACTCAATATAATTACTTTGAAACTGTCCAAAGGGAATAATTCATTTTTAATATATTTGAAAAGTTTCAATTCTTTTACAAAACAAGCACAGAATCCCAGTGACTAGATGGTTTATAGCAAATAATTATCAGGAGATAACTATTGCTTTCAGTAAGAAAACCGATAAAATATTTCATCTTTCTTTCATACTCAGAGGTAATTAGAATAGTTTTAACTTTTGCTCAGTCCTTTCTCATGCTCCTCTTCCAAATGCTTTCTATGTTAGCACTGCCATTCCTTATACCTTGCCATTTACAATGAGGGAGCTGAGGCTAAGAGAGAAGCTAAGTAAGAGCCAAAGTCTGACAAGATGGAAATGGTGGAATAAATCTGTGTTCTGTGGTCTGATGGGCACAGATTCTAATTTTTATTGTTTTCTTGAAATGTTCTTGTCCTTCAAAATTGCAATCTCCTTGCTCCTTTCTCTCACAGGCAGCTCTCATTGCTATTCTAAGGTAAAATCTCTGAAATTTAAAGGGTAAAGAACAAAATATTTAAAAAAACATAAAAAGTAGAACAGCAGCAGGTTTAGTTAATGTTTCAAGAGTGAATAATGAATAACGGTAACATGCTAAACTTAGTGGACAGAATACAAAATAAAGAGATAAGAGACTTGCGTTGAATCTTGTCTGTATTCCATGAAACCTTGCTCCATCTTTTCCAACCCTTCCAACTTCTGTTGTTTTCCTATCCCTCTCTGTCTTTCTCACATGGGTATTTTAGTCTGTGTACTTCCCGGAACCTTTCTCTCTTCCATTCCTTTTTCTTTCCTTATTATTTTTTTTTCCAGCTGACCCCTCTTTTCTTTACCCTTTGAAGTAGATTAAATTATGTAAATAAAACCTCAGTCTCCAGAGATTTATTTCATATTCTTCTCTGTTGATTAAATTTCTATCAGTCTCGTTAGCAAGAAGTTTCCTTATTCTTGATGTTAGAAACATGTATGTCTGTATCTTCTTGAACTCTTGAGTAATATTGGCAATACCAATATATTAAGACGTATGTAGTCTCAAAGTGATCTTCTTTATGTATCAGATAGTTCTCTTTCCAAGCATTTATTTAAAAATATTTTTCTGTGTTCTTGCAGATTCTGAGGGCTTGACTGCACAAATTACCATTGATGCCAATGATGGTGCTCGAGGCATAATTGAATGGCAACATGGCAGGTAAACCCGATTGTGCACACAAACCCTTTTTTAAGTTTCATATTCTTTACCGCCAGGTAAAAGTTTGTAAGGATATAATGAATGTGTTCTCTGTTTTACTATAGATTTGAAGTAAATGAAACCCAAGGAAGTTTGACATTGGTCGCCCACAGGAGCAGAGGAACTCTTGGCCATGTTTCCTTGTTTGTATATGCCCAGAATTTGGAAGCACAACTGGGCCCGGATTACACCTTCACCCCAATGGTGAGTCTCAAAATCCATCAAAGGTCACATCTACATATTATTTAAAGATCATCATTCCTTAAGAATTACAGTGATAGGGGTCCTATGTAGATGACATTGATCATAAATAATTCATTAAATTAGAGCAGAAGAATTTTGAGTGGTAGAATAACTCCCTTTATTTAGTAAAAAATATGAATAAAATGTTGATAGGATTCTAAGGGATATCCTATATTTTTTCTATTTATTATTTTATAGGAATATATGATATTTATTTGTTACTCATTTTTTATTGTAGTACTGGAGAGAAAAATTTATTAAATTAAAGAATTTATAAGAAGAAGCTTCAAAATTTTTCCTTATGCTTCTTGAAAATGTTAGCTCTTTAATTTTTGTGTTCTAATTTATTGAGGCACCGTAAATTAAAATCCTTTTTGCTTTGTCTTTTTGTACCTTTTATTCCTTAATCAAACTTTCTTTTCTCCTGCATAGCTCACTTTTTCCAACATCCTATTATGATTTTACGCACAAAGAAATTATGCAAAAAAAAAAAAATCAAGGAAAACAATAGAGGAAAAATCCCTATGGAAGTTTATTCTTAATCTTGAAAATTATATTGTAATTCTTTCCATATATCCTTTAAAAACCCAGAGTATATATAAATGTAATGCTGTTTGCTTTTACTATTTTGGTCAGGTTCTTCATTTTGCTGATAGTGAAAGGTACAAAAATGTTGACATCATGATTCTTGATGATGATATTCCAGAAGGAGATGAAAAATTTCAGCTGATTTTAACAAATCCTTCTCCTGGACTAGCACTGGGTGAAAATACATTAGGTAATTGATTATTTTTTAAAATTAGCTCCCTCATTTGCACACTGAATATGTAAACAGATAAGGGATGAGAGATCTTGATTTTTTTATGCACAGAATGAAAAATATTTTAAGTTAAGCATTATGAAGTCTTGTGTTAGTATAACAGTGCTTCTTGCTTCAGTGTGTGTGTGTGTGTGTGTGTGTGTATGTATGTGTATGTAAAAAGCACCATTAGGTTGGTGCTTTCAAAGACAATTTAAATAATGTCCATAGTTATTTTATGGTTTATTTAATTTGCAAAGGTGTTTCCTTCTGCTCTAGTTTCCTGCTTAGCAATAAAAGGAATAAAAAGTGGTGTTTTGGTTCATTTAACTGCTTTCTTGTTTCCCAGTAAAGTTAAAATGTTTTCATAGCTTTGCCAGATCAGAGTTATAGTCTTTGCTTGGAATAGTTGGGCATTATTATTAGCACTCAGCCTAGTTCTCTGCTTGTTATGCATGGTACTGACTGTTTGCAGAAGGATAAAAAAGAAAAAGAAGAGTGAGGATGCTTCATGGCCCACAAAACTTCAGGTTTAGAAGCACTCTTAAAAAGTCACTTAATTCAGTTCTTTGTGATGATAGTATACTAAGTGAATTTAGAACCTTCAGTGTTGATTGATTCTTTAATCTTTTTAAGGGTTGTTTTAGCTGTTGGCTGTTACTTGGAATTTTCTTGATTCAGTTAACCCTTGTATTCCCAAGTTATTTGCCTTCATGTTGAAAAAGCTGATATGTTTTTCTCCTTCTGATTTATACAAGCAATGGATAATTTCATCCATATATGAACCATAATGAAACAAATCAACAGACAATACTAAATGAAAACAAATGTTTGATATCCAACTATAGGATTGAGGCTACTAGAGTAGGAGGGTGGGTTAGAAAGCAAAAGATGGAGGGATTAAATGGACTATGGTGGAAGACTATGGGTGCCTGTGTGAGTTGAAGCTGTCTTCAAGTGCAGAGTGGCCAAAAAACAAGAGGAACTTCTGGAGGTGACCAGGAATGGGCCAGAGGGGTTAGGAATGAGGCACTGACAGCTTCTGCTAGGTCACACATTAATGTAAAGAACTGGGGCACGGGGCACAAGGAAGGACAACAAGAGAAATTGACACGGCCCAAGAGTCTCTGCCTGAATGGAAGTATGTATCATTCAGCCCCGTTTATTACATCTACCAGCCTATTTAAAGAGTGAAAACTATGGTTTACAGCTATAAACAAGGGGAAGAAGTGGCTTAGGCAAAATCAGATTAGGTAAAGTATTAATTCCTGTGGGATACCTGGGGTCAGGGGATTCACTTATTATCTTCTTGCTATCTCTTAAGGAATGCCACTTACGGTTAATACTGGAGGAATGGGGAACACTGCTGCCCACTGGAGGTCAATCATGCCATTCTGTCTTCAGTGTTCTGAAGACAGATAAGAGTGGAATGAAGTTTTCTTCATTCCCAGCATGAGTCCTGGCCCATCTCAGCTTGCAGCCTCCAACACATTATTAGCACTTTACAGTTTGTATCACATGATTTTTTCTTTCTGCCATATCACATATTAGTATTTTACAGTGAGTTTCATATGGTTTATGTTTTACTTTAAGTCCTAACATTTGCTGTTATGACTGAGATCACTGTTTTGTTTAAAAATATATTTATGCTGATGTGTAGTGATACTGCATTGTTATAACCATGCTCTGAAACAGATTTCTTAACTTTGAGCACCAGTCTTCCCGTTTCGCAGCTTGTGAACTTCGTTAAATGGCCTGTTCTCCAGCCAGTCATTGGTTCTGTAAAATGAGAATAATGAGAGAATCACTTTGTAGGGTTATTATGAGAATTAAGGTAGTTAACAGGGGTGAAACAATTTTTAAACTATCAATAGTGTGTTTTGTTTTGGTTATTATTGATATTTTCAATTGGTGGTAGTGAAAGTTACCTCTTAATTTTAGAAGATTATGCTACATATATTTTGAACTGAATCATCTTTTTCATCCTGTGCTTTTTAAGAAGATATCATGTCATCTAGAAAATAGCAATAAATCTGACTCTTCCTTTTTATTGCTCTTATCTCTGTCACCTGGTTCATATCTCCAGGACAGTGTAGTCATGACAGACATTATTGTTTTTTTTCTGTTTTTAGTGATATGGCTTCTAATGTTCTACCATTAAGTTTTATATATATATAAATATATATTTATATATATATATACATATATATACATATATAACTTATGAAAGAGAATGCTTTATCAGTTGAGGAGGCTGCCTTATTTCAGGGGTTATGAGTATTTTTATATCCTGAGCAATTATGAAATTTTGCTGAATGCTCTAAAAGTGTCCTTTGTTTCTAAGGTAATCTGAAAAGAGTTGACCTAGTGTAAACTGAAACATATCAAGATGTACTCTTTGCAGTAGTTTTATACAGCCACACTCTACCCATTTTATTTTCATTTATCACTCTAACTTTTTTATTTTGACAGCTTTAATTACTATCCTTGCTAATGATGATGGCCCTGGAGTTCTGTCATTTAACAACAGTGAACACTTTTTCCTAAGAGAACCAACTGCTCTCTATGTGCAGGAGAGTGTGGCAATATTGTATATTGTTCGGGAACCTGCCCAAGGACTGTTTGGAACTGTGACAGTTCAGTTCATTGTGACAGAAGTGAACTCTTCAGTGGAGTCTAAAGATCTGACTCCTTCCAAAGGCTATATTGTTTTAGAAGAAGGTGTTCGATTCAAGGTACAGTGGAACTATTTACTGACATTAAATGACTGTCTTCAATGTTTGCAAAATATCCCCCCTTGAAGGAATACCCTAAATGGTAGAAAGACAAAAATTCAGTACCCCCAGCTTTGTTGGTAGATGAAGACATGGTGAGATTGCTGCGTGAAAACCCTATTGTGTATTTCACTTTGTATACAATGCAAGTGAAATCATGTCAAAAATGGACAGAAGCCTCCAGCCCACAAGCTACAGGGAAAAAAGTGGCATTTTAAAATGCAGTTTCCTCTGTTCAGTTTCTTAGCAGATTCATACCACCCGTGTGCATAACAGTTACTAAAGTCACAAAGCAATTTACACAACAGGATTTTATTTGCAAGAAAAATTAACCAGAAAAATGAAAAGTCCTTAATGCCACAAATAGCCAGTTATTTTACCCCAAGTACTGTTTAGTCAGAAAGTCCCAAACACCTATCCAATATGGTGACCCTCAAATCTGAGACAGGCACCCTGCAAAGCCCAGTCCTTCTCCAGCATCTTCTCTTTGCTTTTTCTCTCTCTAGTGTTCCAAGCTTTGACTTCTCCAAGGAAATTCAGACTTTCTCAACAGATGCTGATGCACACTCAGCTTTTTTTTTTTTCAAATATGCCTCCTTGCGGCGGCTCCATTCACTTCCTTTACCAGGCCTACCTTCAGCGGTGTCTGGCCAAATTCACCAGACCTGCCCTCAGCAGCCCCTGGTCATCTCTGGCCTGCCATTCTGGCATCTGGCTCCACACTGCCTACTTCTCTGATGGCCACTCTGCCACCATGACTCCTTACCACCACCAGCTCGCTTTTCCAGGGGGCTTCCCCCGCCTGGCAACATGGGCTTGTTCTCTCAGTCTGCCATTCTCGTCTCTTCATCTCTCTCCTTCCTCTTTTTATGTGACTTTTTATGCTTCTGGCTTCTTCTCATGGATATTTTTCAGACCCCACCCACCAGGGAAATATGGCATCTAATACCATTTTCAACTGTATCACTACCCCTGTATCACAAAGAGAAAAATGTGCTCTGTTAATAGGATAGTGAACTGTACAAGTGATAAATGAAAAATAAGTGTCTTACTGTTTTAAGTTTTAAGCATATTTAAATGGAATATTTAGTTTTATATTATCTAAACTATGAGCTGGAAAAACCAATAAACCATTTCAGTATTTAACCTCTGCTAATCATTACTGTTTGCCACATTTTTGTTAAACAAAGCACAACTGCTAATATTAGACTGCTTATTTCACAAGCAGGGTATCCTGTATGGGTAGTAACAGTATGAGAAGAAGAAAAAGTTGAATTTGGGATTAATTATGTATATGATCTATACTGACAGTAATTTACCCTCTGAACCTCCATTTCTGTATCAATAATTTTCTGTTCTTGCTACTAAACTTTATATTTCAAACTTGAAGTATTTAAATGATTTTTAATGCTTCATATTCATATGCTTCTTCTTGAAAAGAGTGTAAGTTTTAGCTATTTAAAAATATTTTAAAAATAGTTTGTTTAAAGATCTTTCTATTTATTAGTAAATTAACAGAATAAATAAAATTTTCCTTTACTTGTATAACTGCCTTTACACCATATTTTTTGAAGTGTGTGACTCAGTTGTTTAAAGGAATGCACACACATTGACATTCCTGTTACTCAAGATAGTGAACCATTGTCATCACCTCTACATTTTCCCTCTTGTCCCTTTTACTCCCCATAGGAAACTACATTTTGATTTCTGTCATCAAAAACTCATTTTGCTGGTTCTTGAGCTTCATAAATAGAATCATTCAGTGTGTGCAGTTTTGTGACTGACTTCTTTTTTCACTATTGTTTTTGAGATGTGTGTGGTTATACCCATCAATAGTTTTTGTTTTTTTTTTACTTGCTGAGTAGTATCTCATTGAATATATATCTCTTTATCCATTCCTCAGTTGAAAAACAATGAATCATTGCTAATTTGAGCCTTTTTGTCTGTAACTTCCTGTTGTCACTAAATAAGACTAGTAAGACTAATGCAGACTAGAATAAGTGTAATAATGCAGTTACATACGTAAGGCAGGATAAAGAATTTAAAAAATGAAGACATTCATTTTTCAGTCTTGATGTTATTTTTAAATGCTGTATGTTTACTTTCAGATATGGTATGTCATAGTATTGAATGTATTTAGTAACTTCAAACAGATGAATCTCTTACATAGGGGGATTAATATTAAAATAAAAGAGAGGTGATGTTTTTCTAAGACATATTATTCTGTTGTCCAAAATTTTTAGCAGATTTCACTGTGTGTCATATAAATGCTGTATTCTAGTTATCTTGACCTTTTTCATTTTGTTTTCAGACCTTGCATTTATCTGCCATATTGGACACAGAGCCAGAGATGGATGAACTTTTTGTTTGCACCTTGTTTAATCCAACTGGTGGTGCTAGACTAGGGTCACATATTCAGACTTTGATAACTATTTTGCAAAACCAGGCACCTCTGGGGCTGTTCAGCATCTCAGCAGTTGCAAACAGGTATTGTTTATTCTTAAGGCTACTATCACTTCTGAAGCTAAGCAGGGAATGGTTTTGTCATAAAAAAATTCACAAGGAAATTGATCTTTATGCTCTATTTGAAATGAACTCCAGCAGATAGGTCCAGAGAGGAGACCATATACCTTCTCACAATAGGGAGCATCAGCAACCTACTTATATCCTCAAAAATTGTGTAAATAGAATTCTTATTTCTGAGTTCACAGTTTCAGGTTAAGGGCTATGGTAGTCCTTTTTATAAAGAAAAAGGTAAGAAATAAATGTGAACTTTATTTAGCTGCATAAATGAAATGAATAACTCTTGAAATGTATAAATATGGTTGCAGTTTTAAAAGTTCCTATCGAAGCTAATGTTTATTGTTGTATATCTTAAAAATTCCAGTCGATTTAGTTTCATTAATATGT
The DNA here is from genome assembly GCA_004024945.1 of Uropsilus gracilis. Classification (NCBI taxonomy): domain Eukaryota; kingdom Metazoa; phylum Chordata; class Mammalia; order Eulipotyphla; family Talpidae; genus Uropsilus; species Uropsilus gracilis. The sequence continues at coordinate 60,093 of PVHY01004928.1, forward strand.
TAAGAATGTTAGTTTCATTAATATGTTAAGAATGTCCTGACTCATTCTTTTCTATGAGAATAAACTTAAAAACAAAGTTTTTATTTATTATTAAAAGTATAGTACGGATTTTTTTCCTGGTATTTTCTTATGATCATAGTATCAGGGTACGGCATTTATGCTTTTCAAAAAAAATTCGCTGATGAATATTTTTAAACTTTAGTCATTATTTAATTTTATATCCATACCAGTTTTTTTCACAGGTTAGTGTTTTTTCCTTTAGTTGTGGTCCCCTGATTCTCCCACCACCAAAGCGTCACAATCCACCACTGTCCATTTTGTACTCTTCTGTCGTTTTCTTATTTCTCAACTTCCAGTTAGATTTTCTGTTGTAAAATTTGTGCTTGGGTCTCATCTTGGCTTGTGTCAATTAAAAAATGTATTACATATATGCTGACAATGTGATATATATATATATGTTTTTAATATATAAAAATTATACTTTTTTCTGCTTTTCACAATCCAGTTTTTATCTTTTAGAGCCACCTCTATCAACATTGAAGAAGCCAACAGAACTGTGTATTTCAATGTGTCACGTACTAATGGCATTGATTTATCTGTGAGTGTGGAGTGGGAGACAGTATCGGAAACAGCCTTTGGGATGAGTATGTTTAGTTTCTTATGAGAAAAAATTGTATAACCAAGAATTGTATAACCAATATATATAATCTTATATATACAACCCCCCTGCCATAAATTATATTCTTTGGGTCTGTTGAAAATGGATAACAGACTTCTAATTCGTTTATTGCATTGCAAATATTAAGTGCCTTCACCTTTCAGGTGTGATATTGAACTTGTGCAACTTAGAATTAAAGGGCAACGGAAATAAATAAGGGAAAAAAATCAATGTGTGGTTTAAAGTATGGCAAACATTTTAAAATGGAAATTCTAAGTGTTGTGAGTATAGAAAGGAATGCTTCCTGTGTGGTGTTGAAGTTTGAACTAACAACAAATGTGAATGAAGTTGATGACGTCAAGAGTTGGTTTATAGGAATATGGGAGAGGAGGCAAGAAACTTATGTAGAAGCCTGAAGTCATTGAAAAAACATAAAAATGAAACCTAGATTGAGCATTGGGTTTAGAAATAAGAGGGGGTATTGAGTTAGGAGAGCTAGTCAAGACTAGATTTTTAAGAAACTGTACTTTATCTTGTGAGTAAATATTGAGCACATCACAATGGCAATCAAGTGAAACCTTATAAAGTTTTTTTTTCTCTGCTTTATTTCACTCGTGGTAAGTAAAGAAACAAAATAAATGAACAAATGAAACAACAAAAACAAAGTTTTAGACAGTAAGGATGAAATGATGATTACCACAAGTGAAGGGTATGAAGCAAAGGTGGATAAATTAGGTAAAATGGGTCAACTGTATGGTGCTGCATGGAAAGTAGAATTATAGCAGTGAACATAATGTAGTATGAACAGACTAATTTTTTGATTTATGAGGTTATTCACCAGCAACCTATTTTATGGTATAAATTAATATTTCATTTAAAAAAAAAGAAAATTTGCAAAAATTAGAACTTGAATAATGTGTTACAGATACTTTACTCTCTATTGTTTCATGGAAAGTTATAAGCTTAGGGGAAGGTTACCATGTGTATAAATAGGATGGTATTTGTACTTTGAATATATAACTCTCAGTGCCATGTAGAGAATGGTTGACACAAAATTAAAAAAAAAAAAGTATAGAGAGTAAACAAGAAGGTAGTAGATGTGGTTGAAATTGGTGGTAGATTGTACTTAAGAAGGAAAGGACGCTTAGGTTTTTTTTGTAGCTTGTGCAGTTTGAGAGTTTGAGAGTTGGATGATCAGGCCATTTGACAGGAAAGGGAATGCTGGTGAAAGGCTAGTGTTATTTTGATAAGGGGGTGATAAGATTTTGGGAAGGAACTTCTATAGATTCAGAGTCTGTTGGCAAGATAAAATTGGGTTTCTCTGTTACATGTTGTATTCAGTCTCTTAGAAACTGATCTTAAAACCTGGTAAGAAAATGTAGATAATGAGGACCAGACTAAGTTCTGAGAAGGTTCTGATTGAATGATTAGTGATTTAGCAATAGAATCGTTAAAGAAACTGGTGATAAAGGAAAGTAAAGGATTACAGAAGCAAAAGAAGAGTATTTCAAAATGGAAAGCATGCACACTGTATCATTGCTGGTGAGAAGCCAACAACATGTGTATTTGAACAATACCTGTTATCACCACTAATGTGGACTACACCAGATGGCAAGAGCTGCTGTACAGAGGAATGAGCCACAAGTAGCATATGAATGTGGTAAGGGAATGGAGATTTCAAATATATGCAGCTATTTTAGGTTAGGCCTAGAGAAGGCAGTGATGTACTATGGAATTCATACTTCTTGTTCATTTAGTTTTTGGAAGACTGGACATATTTAAATGTTGGAAAGACCTCATAGGTGAAGAGTAAATGCTAGAATATTTATAGTGGCCTGATTGCCTAAAAGGCAGTTCATGGGTTCAAAAGAAAGATGGTTTCTGGATCAGAGTTTTCTTAATCATTGTTTGGGCTGTATGTGTCTGTGGTTTTTTGTTTGTTTTTAGGTATTTGGAAGAGCACATGCTGGAGATTCTTGTATGTCAGCAACCACTATCAATCCTTTATTTACCTCTTATTTGAACTCTAATAATAATTTGCCTGTATGGTCAGGCACATTTGACAATCAATGCAAAAGGCACACCTTTATAAAGTGGCAGAATATGAATTTAAAATATCAGATTTCTAGGAAAGTATATTACAATGGATATTACACACAAGACATTGACTTTTTGACTTCTTGAACTGATAATCTAAAAATGATCAAGAACTTACAAGACTGGTTTTGTGAGATGTTTGTTCTTGGTGTATTGTGTTTGTGCCTTTAGCTAAAGTTTAAAAATTACTTCTTTTCTTTGTGAAACTTTTGTAATAATAGATTATGAAATCATTTTAAAAGTTATTCTATAAACAGGGTTCATTTTTATTTTTGTTTAATTATGGTTAAGAGCTTTTAGACATGTGATCTATTTAGGCATTCTTTAAGTAGGAAAAGTAGGAAGTTGAATGGTCATAGTTTCAAATTATAGTGTAAGATTTGGAACCCTAACATTTACCATATTTCTATAAAAGATACTCACTGTTTTAAAATTGTTCTGATATATTTATATCATCTGAGAAAGTTGATAAAAATCTGCTTAGTGTATTTCCCTTTAAAAAAAGATGCTTTTAGTATTTATTTATAAATATATATTGGAAAACTGGAAATAGTGTTGAGTACTAACATTTTTTCCTTGATTTTTAAATTATTATATTTAGTGGTTTTTATGTTCTTTAAGGTGTCTTTTCTCTATTTCTCATACATGCACATCATGGGTGGATCTTTTTTCTACCAAAAAACTCATTTAGTCTCACTGTTGAAACTATAACTGTAAGTAAGTTTATAAGGGATTACAAACCAGTCATATTTATGTTTTTCAGGGGGAATGGATGTTGTATTTTCCGTATTTCAAAGTTTTGATATATCAGCTTCTGACTGGTGTTTCTTTACTTTGGAAGATTCAGTATATGGTGTTATGTTAAGAAAATTATCTTCTACTATTTATCGATGGCAAGGGATTTTTATTCCACTTGAGGTAAGTATTACTTATGTTATAGTACACAAAATGAAATTTGCATGTACATTTTGAATGCTTCATTAATTCTTTTTTCTTATTTCCCAGGATTTAAATATAGAAAATCCTAAAATTTGTGAGGCCTTTAATATTGGTTCTTCTACCTACCTTGTTATTACTCATGAAGAAAGAAATAAACAAAAATCTTCTGTTAACAGTGTATATACCTTCACCCATGGACTCAAATTATTGCTGGTAAAAGAAACTTCATTTATTAATATATTGCCTTTAAAAATATCAGATTTGTAAGATTTACCTAAATGCCAGATGATATGTGCTTATGTTAATGTACAAGAACATTTTGCAAGTTGATACACATTTTAGTAAGATGCTTGATCTTGGATTATTGTTGTCTATCTTTAAATGATATGTATTGTGCATACTAAGGGATCAGAATGAGTTTTTAAGTTTTAAATTTCAAATACTAGCTAATATTTCATTTTTGCATTAATATTGTTATTTCTGTAATCAGAGTGTTTCTTAGTTAAACTCTCTGTAACAATTTCCCCCCATTGCTCTGTCTCCTTTACAGGTACAAACAATCATTATTTCAGAAACTTCTCAAGTAAGGTATTTTACATCAGATGGTCAAGGTTATTTAATTGTTGCCAGTCAAAGAGATGATTCTGAATTAACTCAGGTTTGATTCTTTAAAATTCATGTTTTCTTTTCTTTCTGGTATTATAAGTAGCAACTCATCAAAGATGTCATCTTTCTGTTTAGTATAAAAGACTAACTTTGGTGGTGGCATAATGTAGAATTTGAATAGTCACAGTTAGTTTTTAAATTATAAATATTGTATTGTCTTCAAGAGCCAGTATGAACATTTAATTAGAGTATAATTGTATTGGAAAACATGGAGAAATCGTACTGGATGGATGGTATCACTGAAAATTTATTACCAGCATCAACATCTGTCCAGAAGTCTGTCATTTCTTTAGTAAACTATATTTTGTAATGCCAGTAAATGCTATTTAGCAGTTTTTGTCGTTCTTAAGATTCCATGCCTGCTTCTCGTCTAATAACTTGGTGTGGAATAAAAGTTACCAGAAAAGCTAAGCTTCTCACGACCAAATCCAGAAAATCAGTCTGACTCTTCCTTCTGGTTATAAATAAGGAAACATTTCTTTTGTAAAAACTGCTTCCTCACATAGTGGCTCTTTTGCTTTCATAGGGTTAAAATATGGCTTCTGTGTCCTGCATCATTAACATGGTTCTATGAACTCATTATAAATAGCATAAAATACAACTTATGCAAACTTAAAAAGAAACTCCTCTCTTGACCTTAATCTTCTCTGCTGTTTCATTTTCCTTCTTTCTATAGTAAGATATCTTGAAAGAATTTCTTTTTCTTTGTCTTCCTACTGGTCATTGATAACTACTCAGTCACAAAACCCACTGGCTGTTTTTTCTGACATTATCATTTGTAATTTCTCATCAGGATGTGAGACACCTCATTTGCACATTTAAATCACCCCCTTTCTTGATTTCTAAGAGGAATTTAATTTCTAAGAGAAATAATGATGACTCACAGGTTTTCCTTGCTCTCTCAGTTATCCTTAATCTCAATTGCTAGTTCCTCTTCCCTTTTCTGAACTTAGATAACTGCGACTTATTAGGCTTATTTTTAGTTTAGATTTCTTTTCTCTTCACTCTAGGTACTTCATCAAAAAACTTACTCTTAAATGTCAGCTATAGGTTGTCTTACACATCCATCCATAGTCTTCTTACCTTTATGTTCCAGATTTATATCTTTGTCTACTGGCATCTCACTGAAATATGTTTTAGGTATCTAAGATTTAACATGTCCCAAACAGAAGTTTTGATTTTCTCTATGAAAGTTTTTTCAGTGCTTACTTTAATCTCATGAAATAATGCGATTATAATGCAGTTGGTCAAGTAGAATTTAAGAAAGGTTTTCTTAATTACTTCTTTATATTCACTCACATATACCATATTATTATGTGGTTTTGATTCTATTTCTCAATAATATTTTAAGTATGGACATTTCCATCTCTGCCTCTCTCTTTCTAGTTCAGATTCCTATCTTTTCTCACCCACACTCTTGGAGGACTTCTCAGACATTCTCTAATCCCTACTCCTTTGGGTAGCTGGAGTAATCCTTTAAACCTAGTAATTAATTCATGCTATTCCTTATTTTAAAACTATCCAATGACTTTATACTTTAATAAATTCTAAATTACTTAATATGAATATATATCCATGATTAGGACATAGGGTCCACATGTATTTATTTGCCCAGCACAGTTGTCTGGACAACGGTATAATTATTAATAATCTGTAAAGGATCCCTAGATAAATTTTATGGTTATCCTAATGAAAGATGCTTTATGATATTATCTCTTCAACCTTATCCTTCTTTGTCCCACCAGTACTATCAACTGCTTTCTGGTTGAATCATTCTTTATTCAGAGTATGGCAAACATTTACTACCTTTCACACTTCGTCATGTTCTCTCTAACTTGATTTCCCTCTTGTGCCCAAAATTTTCTGTTATACCATCCTCACATGCTCAAACCTCAATGCTTGACTCAATTTATAGATCATGCATTCACTTAATTATCCATGTATTTATTATTTGCATTTTTCTACTAGTTACTGAGATTAATAGGAGTGGAACCTCTCTATCCAGACATTCTAGTATAATATTGACTCATAGAAGATTCCCAAATGTTGACTGAATAAATGTAATTCTTGTGAAATTGAATGGACTGTATAAGAAACCAGGTAGATTTGGGGTTTTCTTTAAATATATGAGCTCTCATGCTGAAACCTGGTGTGCATTGCCACCTTCAGGACTAAAAGATTTGGGATTTCTCTTTATATTCTATTGCTTAATTTTGAGTAATGATATTGCAGCAATAGAAAATGTCTTATCCAGTTCTATATTTTCATATTTCAGTGAATTCCTTCCTCCTTTTAGTTTTCTCCTTTTCTTTCTGCCACTGATGCCTTCCCAAATATATTTGGATTGGTTTATTTTTAGGCAACTTTTCTTTCCCTCATTCCAAATGTGTTCTCTCTCACACTTTAAAAGGAATAGGCAGTGAAAGTTGACTTTGTTATTTTTTCATTTATGAAGCCACCTCTTAACTAAATAAAAGGAGCAATAAAATTAAACTTGGTGTTGATTAAATTCACACAGTGTTATTCCTGATCATTAGATGTTGTATCTGAACATTCCCTCCAGGTCTTCAGATTGGTCGGAGGCAGCTTCTTGCTGCATCAGACACTCCCCGTCCGAGGTGTGCTGAGCATGGCCTTGTTCACCAGAGGAGGTGCTGTGTTCTTAGCCATTTCCCAGGCTAATGCCAGACCAAGTTCCCCATTACTTAAATGGTCTGGCCATGAGTTTATCAGTTTTCAACAAGTGCCAATTGGTGGGACAACCCAAGTTGAAGCCTTGACTTCAGGAGATGATATTTACTTAATTTTTGCCAGAGCTGTCTTTTTAGGTGAGAAGAGTGTTTGTAGTGTATGCATATTATTTCCCAAATTTTCTTAGTAGTTATATATTCTATTTGAGAATGTTGTAATACTTTTTAAGCTAATATAAATGGAATGTTTCTTCATGGAGAGATATTGACTGCTACCTCAAATGGATATTTAAATAAAAGATTTATTAATTTATGGTCATAATATTTAGGTGTCCCAATCTACTACTTTAGGGCTATATTAAAATAAAATTGAAGGTGGGTGGATAAAATAAAAAGATCTATGTAGACTTTATAGTCAGAACATAAAAAAGTAGCTTTTTTTATGACTATTGAGGTGCCATGGATAATTTATAGTACTAAATAAATAATACTTTTAGCAACTTTTGATAAACTTTCTAATTTGTCTGTAAATATGAATATGCTCTGTTCTGTTTAATGAAATTTTTCATAGGTAAAATTTCAACTTTCATTAAAAATAGACTATTTACCATTGTTCTTTTTTAAATATCAGATCAGTTGGTGACTAATCATGTATGTATTTCATGTAATATTTCAAAAAGACTTAAGTGATTCTTTGTAAATCCTATTTTGTGTAACAAAATGAATTCTAAGTATGTATTATTTTTATCTGATATTTTATTATAGTTTTACTGTATAATTTTGTCATTTTTCATTATAACGTTTGCCTTCAGATTTGACTTTTATTCTGTTATTATAGGAGATCAAAATTCAACTGATATTTTTATCTGGGAGAGAGGACAGCCATCTTTCAGATATTTTCAATCCTTGGAATTTACTAATGTTAATAGGATTCATTCCTTCACTCCAGCCTCAGGAATAGGTAAGGGATTTTGGACCTCTCCGAATCTTAAAGGCAGAATGTAAAGGTGGAATGATGTAACATTACTGGGTAAGAGATAATGTCACATTGTTGGATGCTGGGTATTTTAATAAGGACACAATTAAAATTTGGTTTATGTCTATATGAACATTTATTCTGTTGACAAATTTATTCACTTATGAATGACAGTAATAAATATTGTGAACCTAAATGGTATATCTATTTGGAAAAGAAACTTTTCCACAACAAACCCGTTGAAAAAGAATGATACTGATTTTGTTTGTTTTTGTGAATCTCTTTAATGTCTAGTTTAATAAACTGTGGGTTCTCATGTCTGCATCTATTGTCAGCCTGCTCCACTAATCTTAGTCATATAACCTGTGGAAAATCCTACCGTACTCTCATGAAAGAAAGAGAGTGAAGTAGACAAATAATAGCTAGTATTATTATAAAAATAGTCTTGACCTCCCAGGCTCTGTTGAAAAACCTCAAGAACTCCTAGAAGCCCCAGAACTCTGAACATTATTGAGGCAGAGAAATTTTCAAAGGCATTTCAAAGGCAAGTAATGATCATATTTGTCACTCACCTAACTCTGCTCTATGGTATATTCTGGGTGCAATGGCTTTCACGGCCCAGGCAGGGCAGGAGTTGATGCAGAAGTCTCTACAGATGGTTAGATGTGTATAGCTGACAGGAGATGAGAAGTTGGACTCAAGATGCAACGATTTGTGGGCCTAGTTGAATTTATGAAAGTTAAAATATGTAAAGTAAATAATATTGAGAAGAATAGAGGATTTAACACAAATAGTTTTTCTCTGGTGCCCGACTGTTGCTTTCTCAGTTACGACTTGTAACCTTTAAGCACTGTCCCTTTTTGTCATTTTGCTCAATAGGAATCAGATTATTTATCTCATACTTTTTATAGCTTATTTATCTCATTGCATATTATTTCCATAAGCACCCCTCCCTTCTCCTCAGCCATGTTTACCCAGACCCCTACCACCTCCTTTCTGTAGGTGGTTACATCCTTCTGGCCCCCACATCAGATCCCATCATTGTCAGGGTTCTGTGTCTCTTATACTTTTACTTTTCTTGTCCTTAGATAATTTTTCTTTACATTGTCATCCTCCTGGCAGCCTGTATACCTGTAATGTTCTGTGTATGAGATGCAACTTATTCAGTCAACCATTGATTCACTGAAAAAATTATGAATTTTCATCATATGTTTGTTTAGTTTTGTCTACCTGTCCTTTCATTTTTGTGCCTTTGTCACTTCTGCTTTTCTCTTGCTCAGGCTTCTAGTGGACTGACTCTTTCTTAGTAATTCATTATGATTCAAAATAGTTACCTAATGAATGTTTTTAAGGTTGATGAGTGTTGCCTGAATGGGCCATTAATTGAAGTTATAGAATTTCCTTTAAAGATTTTTTAAAAAATAGAATAGGTGCACTTTCTAAAATAATTTGTGAAAAATTCTGCCAGCAGCTTGTTAAGGGACCCATTGTGAGGTCTCTTTATTTCTTTTGTTTCTGTGACTTGAGGTTGTAGAAGTATGAAAAAATTATAGGTAATTATTTAGAATGCTTATAATAGATCCCCTGAAAGCTGAAATTATGCATTAAATAATATTCAAGGACTTTCTTATTTTGAATGTGTCAAATATTTTATTAAAAGTAGTAGATTGGAGACCTGACTACAAGGATTACATATTTATTCTGGTAATGACTTGACAGAGATTACTGGGTGGTGACTGAATTCTTTAAGTGGAAGGGGAAGAGTGATTTGACAAAGACTATAGGACATATGAACTTATCTTCCCCTTGTCTCCATTATTATTTAACAGATATTTTTTAGAGACAATTATATGCTAAGCAGGTGGTAAACTCTGAAGAAACCAGGGTAAGCAAAATCAGATATAATCTCTCCCTGAAGAAGTTTAACATGTAGTAGGGAAGAGAAACAATATATAATATCTAACATGACCACATTTCTAGCCACAAAGAGATAACTCTTACAAAAGAATGGAATAACACATAATAGAGTTGAGCTCAGAGAAGGATTGCCTTTTATCAAAAAGTAAAAAGATGTATAAATTGAGGGAATTGGAAGAGAAAAAAGCTATAGAGGGGTAGTGGTGTGTGTGTGTGTGTGCGCATGTACTTAAAGGAGAATTTTGACTGCCTTGGGAGGAGACTGGTAAAGATGTTTGAAGACAAATTGGGGGTGAATGTCACACTTCAGACTAAAGATTTGGATGGTGAAACTTGGGGAACTGTGGGTGATAGCAGTGAAAAATCAGAGGAGCGAAAAAGTAGATTAATTCAGAAGATGTCTCACACACAAAGCCCAAATGAATTGCTAATAGACTGAATGAGACAGCTAGGTGAGAGACAGGATGTTAAGGATGAGACTCACTGACAGACAGTAGTCCCATATCTGTGATGGTCATCACTGGGGAAGATCAAAACTTGGAGAATAGAGGGAATGAGTATTTAAGATGCTAATTGGAGGTGTCTTTGTGTTATTTACATGCAGATACTAAGTGCTACTGTTTGGAGGTTAGATGAAAGTCCTAGACTGCAGATATACATTGGCGGATCCTACAGAGAGCACTGTACTATAAACATATGGACCCAGTCAAAAAATGGAGTAGAGCTAAAAAAGACACTTCTAGAAAGAAGAAATGCAAATGACCAATTGACATGAAAAATGCTCAACATCACTAATAATTAGGGAAATGCAAATCAAAACCACAATAAGAGACCATCTCACACCAGTAAGGATGACCCATATACAAAAATGGGCAGCAACAAATGCTGGCATGAATGTGGATAGAAAGGAACACATTTACACTGGTAGTGGGAGTGCAAACTGGTCCGGCCACTATGGAAAGCTGTGTGGAGAACCCTCAAACTATTGAAAATGGAATACCATTTGATCCAGCAATCCCACTTCTGGGAATCTACCCAAAGGATACAAAACACTAATTCAAAAAGACATCTATACGCGGGTGTTTATTGCAGCACTATTTACAATAGCCAGGATATGGAATGATCCAAATGCCCAAAAACAGATGAATGGGTCAGAAAGTTGTTATTATTATCTATTATACTAACCTTAAATCTATTATACTAACCTTAGTACTCTTTTTATCCATGTGTAGTTATCACAAAAAATCCATCACATGAGAAAACTCCTATCCACACAGGTCTGTACATGCTGTAAACCATTTGAGCCCTAAATTCCAGACCAGATGTCACATCTTAACTACCATCTTGACACCTTTATATTATGCTTTGTGGAACAGATAACAGTGTCTCTCAAACTATTCTCAGAATCTTCCCTCGATCTTCTTGTCTGGAACACACCTCTCTCCTGCTTCCCACACAGCCCTCTGTGCTCTCTTACTGGTTCCTTCTTATATTCCCAGATCTGTAACTGTTAGGAATGCTTGCTCTAAAGCTTTGTCCTGAAACTACTCTTTATCTGCACACCTCAAAGAATCTCATCCACTTGTATTCCTTTGGGTTATCTTTTTAAATAATAGTTTTGCTAGATGGAAGAGAATTCTATAAGCAGTACTTGTTAAAATACTTTCCCCCAGAATAGAGATTTAAAGATCTTCTGATTAACTCCCTTACCTAATTTCATGGTCTGTTTTCTGAAAAAATACTTTCTGAACACATTTATGCAAATTTAAGTCCTTTACTCTGAATATCTAATTATCTGCTGCCTTTTACAAGAAACTGCTTGCCTATTGCTAGAATGTAAACAGGGTATTGTCTCCAAAGACTAAAGTACATGATCAGTGAGTTGTGGAATACTTTATGATTTTGTTCAAGACTGTGACATCAGTTAAATTTGAGAAATACTAAGCTCTACCTGAGGAGTTTCCTCTGTACGGAATGCTCCAGTTTTTCAAAGTTTTGTGAAAGATATTTAATGACTTTTAAAAGATATTTAATGACTTTTAAAAGTTGAGGAGTCCTGTCCACTAGCAAGCAACCTCCTGAAGGCTGCCTGGGCGCCCAGATCCCTAACCGTCCAAGCTCCCTTGCCAGCGGGGAGCAAAGGGGGTGAAGGATTCTGGGTTAGCCTCCTAAGCCCAGTGAGCCCTTGGAGGGGGGCAGGGTTTTGGTGGCCTCACCCAAGAGCGGATGGCTGCGCACAGGGCAGCAATCTGCAGGCTGGATCAGCGGAGCCATGTTGTTCCCTGCTCCTAGCCCAAGAGGAGCATGGAATGGTGCAGGCTCAGCCATCTGGGCCCCACCCCCACGCAGGGAGGTACAGGCTGGTGGGTGGGAGGGTGTGGGGGAGAGGGGGAAGAGCCCCTTCCATTTCGGTCTTACTCCAGCTAAACTTTAAGAGGAGCAAGAACATGCGCAACACAAACCCCATCATAGAAGGGGTGAAGGATCGTGCAAAAATCCAGCCCACAAGCCTGAGCTGGACACAGTAGATGGACAACCAAGAGAACCAGTGCATGCGAACAAGAGAAACAACTGTAGAGACAGGATGTGATGATGCGCACCTGTGCGCTAACCAGACCAGGAAGACCCAGGACCTCATTTTGGAGATGGCTTCTAGGAGAGCAACGCCCTCTCCCCACACTACGTGAGAGAAGAAGACCAAAGATGGGGTAATCGGCCCCACATCAAAACTGCAAACTGAGGCAGAGGAGATGATCTACAAAGGCCATTCACAGATGCCTGTATTCACAGAGAAACTTCTTCACCGACACTGGCTAGGGGCGCGATCCCCCCTTAAATCATACACCAGAGCGGTAAAGTAAAGCAGCAAAGCAGTGGAGATGGGATTGGAGAAGACAGCCTGCAGCAAGAAAACGTGGACAGATACAAATGAATGCAGACTGGCCACCCAACGCAAACTTAAGAGTGAAAACCTAGTAGCAAGGTTCGCCTGGTTCCAATAACACAGTCCCTCACCCAGGGAAAGGACACTGGCATAGGAAAGAAAGAGACTAATGGACTTAGCACAACTAGTAAGCAACAAGGATGGGGTTTGAGACTGGAAGGAGGGAGGAGGGAAGAGAAGCTATCCCAAAAGTCACTTACAGAGGTTGTGATCTAAAGAACAAAATAAATGATATTAAAAAAAAATGCAAGTTGATTCACAGCAGCACCTTTATTGGATTTTACCTTTTTTTTTTTTTTTAATTTTAAGTTGTGCTATTACTTTAATTACTGTGGATAAACATCTATAGTACCTCTATAATTTTTGGAGTGGAAGAGTAAGGAATAGGATTTTCCATATTACCCTGTGGACAAAAATTTTGGAAGAGACGCCTGTTTCTAGTTCTGTATTCTATTTGTAAACTGAAGCAATCTTAGTGATGTTGATCAAGAAATCTAGTCTGGTTGAGTTCCAGCAAAGGAAAACATTTATTAGGGATTTAAGACTGTAGTCCTGAAACAGACCGAAGCAGTGTGTAGGAATTACCTGGGATGGGGAGAGCTTGCATACCCAAAAAGCTGTGCTAATTCACACAAAAAGTGGGCTTTATGCAAATCAGGTTTTCAGTTAGTGCAGTTTTGATCAGTGAGAGGTTGTCAAGCGGTGATTGGTCAAGCTTCCAGCCTGGGTGTTTTTTGGCTTGCCTTAGTAAACTTCAGTTTCTGTTCAGTAGTGGAAGCTTCTCAACTTGCTGGGGGTCAGACCAAGTTCTTATTGTGTTCTTATTGTCGTTTTAATCTAGACCTGGTTCCGTTTTATATATATTTTTATATTGCATATCAATATCTTTACATTCCAGTGTGTTTCTGTAGGTACTGGAATTTGTGCAGGTTTTTCCTATGGTTTTTCTTTTTTCTCCCCAGTTTGAAGTCTGAAGATTGTTTTGTGACATTCACAATATAATCCTCTTTCCCCTCCTTATTTCTATGGAGACAAATATCTTCCTTTGTTTTCCTAAAAGCATTTCAAAATATACTCCATTATACATAAATTTGTTCATACCCTTTGATCTAATTAGTGATCTTTCAGATTTTACCAAGTGAAAAATTATTAAAATAAAGAACTCTCTAATTAATATTAAAATATTAATTGAAAAACAGCATTAAGCATCCAGTGTGGAGAAATTGTTTGAAGATTGAATCTATATATTATTAAATTGCATTAAGATATTAAGTTTGAATGCAGCAATATATAGAATTAAATTACTATAAAATAGTATTAATTCTTTTAATAATTTTTATTTAGCCTGTAACTATATTATTATGAGTTAAAATGAATGGTGACTGGAAAGGGAACTATGAAAGTAAAATATTTACTCATAAGATTACGTGCCTGTTTCATTCATATATATATATGCTGTCCAGTAAATAAAAACTAGAAACGAATATGAAGAGTTTAAAATCCATTTGGATTTTGCATCTAATGACTTTTTTAAATTAAGTGGATACAGATATGTTGTCAGTCTGACAAGATCACTCTGTAGCGTTTAAAAAAATATAATATCAGATATTTTAGAACTTGAATCATTTAATTACTTCAGAAAACAAAGTGCAATATTGTAGTCAGAAAGATTTTGTTTTGGTGCCCATGGAAAAAGCATATGAAGTGGCAATTTGGTTTTACTCCAGCTGCCTTCTTTCTTTCCTGCAGTCCATATACTTCTTATTGGCCAACCTGTTTCTGCTCTTTACTGCTGGAATTCAAGACTGAATCGTTTCTCTTTTATTCTGGAGGCACCTTCTGCTCATGATGCAGTTTCTGTTGCAGTAAAATCCCTTAATTCAAGCAAGAATTTAATTGCTCTAGTGGGAGACAACTATTCACATATATATGAGCTAACCTACATCTCAAGCCTGTCTGACTTTATTCCTAGGTAGGTTTACTATTTTATGCTGAATATCTTTTTGCCATCATAGTCTTCTAGGATATTTAATTTCTAAGTCTTTAGTTAGTAACTGAAAAATTGAAAAGTGGTCTGTAAGCCAGAAGTTTACTTATTCATATTTTCTTCAGGATTACATAAACATTTTCTGTTAAAATATTTTTATGAAAAGTGATTTTTGCAAATTTTACTATTAATGAGAATTTGTGAGTAATCTACTGTGTATATGCCTCTAATTTGTTATCATTGACTTTATTTTATTTATACATCTTATGCTAGTTCAGGTGAATTGATATATGAACCTGGTGACAGAGAAGCTATAGTAGCAATAAATATCCTTGATGATACAGTTCCAGAAGAAGATGAATCTTTCAGAGTTCAGCTGAAAAATCCCAAAGGAGGAGCAGAGATTGGTGTTAATGGTTATGTGAATATAACTATTCTGTCTAATGATGATGCATATGGAGTTGTTGGATTTGCTCAGGTAAAGAAACCAGAAACCCTGCACTTAGATGCAAAATGACTTATTCATTTTATTTTTCTATCCTCTATTATCATCACTAAGTGATCATACTTTGGGTGTCTTAGACCTCTTTCCTTTTGTTTTCCTTGCTTCACACCTTATTCTGTATTCTCAGATAAAGTCTACTAATGTCTGCTCTTTTCCATACTTGTGCACTGGATCTTTTTGGTCAACTTTTCCTAAACATTATTTTTCTTTGGCATTGATTCCTCTTAGAGGATTGCATTTAAAATGTTCCCAGTTGATCTTGGACCAGACTTTGGCTCTATTAACCCTTTTTTCCAGAGAGTAAAGAGGGAATTGATCTAAATCTGCTGTCTTGTTCCATGTATTGATATAATATGGTTTTGTCTTATTATGTCTTTGTTATTATGTGGAGAGAGGAGATAAAAGAGATAGAGATGCTTTTAACTGTTAGGTGCTCTCCTGAAGCAAGAACTGTGCAGATTTTCCTAGCTCTATTTCTATGCCCAGATTTTATATATTTTTTAACAAATAGCAAAAGGACATCCAGTCACTTAGTACTATTTAGAAAATGTGTTTTGGTTTTTCAAGTGGATTTACAGCTATAGCTATGGTATAGTTTTCAGAAATACTCTGTGACTAAGGAAAACCTAATTCAAAGTGGTTTAAGCCCCAAGAATATTTTCACAGGGAAAGTGGCTTAATTCTTGCCAAAAAGTCCCAAATTCCTTCAATTCATTCCTTAAAGCAAGCTCTCATGTCAGACAATCTTATGGCAAGATGAGATCTAGTAGATAATTGCTTTTTTAAAAATTCTCATTTTGCTAACTTGTTCATAGAGCATAGGTAGTCAGAGAGAGGCTCCTCTTTTTAAAAGTATTGTATTATGTGGACAAATTATATGCATATTTAAAAACAAGGCATTTTTTGCAGGAATGTTTGATTGTCTTGAGAATATTTTATTGCTTTGTTATATCTGTAACGGTGTGTTAAAATGCCATGTAAAATATTGCTATCAGATGAGATATCTACTGAAATTAGTATTTTAAAAAGAAGCTTTCATAAACTTTAAGAATTTAATGGGGTTGTCTATTTTTGAGTTGCCAAAATAAAAATACGAGCACCATCTTACTGGGTTAAAGATTAGAAAAGTCTTTATGCTCCATATTCTTGCTTTATTCCCTATGGAGAAACCAGGGCTATTGTAAGAAGGAATTGTTTGGATATAATTTTGAGGGAAAGTTCATTAAATAATTGGCAAGAGAGGTTGCAAGTGTTAGTTGGAAAATATTATAGTCACACAGAGGAAGAAAGCAGGTTGGAACAAAGAGGCTAGCAAGTATAGTGAGACGGCAGGAAAGAATTCTAACACAAAGGAGACAGCTATATTTGGCAGTAAAATAGTTGTAAAGGCCATTGAGCTAAGGATGAAATGCCACCAATGGAATCTGAAAGCCTGTAAAAACATTTCCTAGAATGTGAATTTAAGAAAGAGAATGTTTATAAATGATCAGAAATATCACCTTGATTCTTTGAATGTTTTTATACTTGAATGGACCTTGGAGATCATGTAGATCAAACTTTATTTTACAAAGAGAAAGCAAAGACCTAGAGAGATTGCTGAAGAGTAGACAGGAAAGGAAACTTCCTTCCTCTCCCAGCTCTGTATGTTTTTTCTTTTTACAAATATTTATGTTTATGTAACTCTTTAAAATGCATATATATATACACACACACACATTCTTTCCAAGTACAAAAATTTGTAGAAACTGAAAGACAAAAGTAATTTATAAAAGTTCACATTATTTGTTTAAATTTTTTTTCACTTATTCAGACATACTGTTTTAAAATAAAACCATATTATGTTATTGATTTTTAACTTGCTATGCAATTAATTTTTGTACTGCTTAGTACTTTGAAGTTTATAAGTGAATAATAGCATGAAATAAAAGTCACTTAAGTAATTCGAGATAACCCCTGTGACTTCTTGTGTATTTTTCAGAATTCTTTATATAAGCAAGTGGAAGAAATGGAGCAGGACAGCTTAGTAACCTTGAATGTTGAACGCTTAAAAGGAACATATGGCCGTATAACTGTAGCATGGGAAGCTGATGGAAGTGTTAGTGATATATTTCCAACTTCAGGAGTGGTATGTAATTTACAAAATTATAGGAGAGTTACTTTAAATTATGGTTACTATTGATGCATGGACCCAAACCCTGCCTATGGATTAAGTGTTTGAGTTTGATCATGTCAACATTGGATTCACACTAACCACCATAGAGAGGGATACAATTTAAGGTTAATTTTATTGCTCTCGTTATTGTCCTTTTTTCTATAAAACCAACAGTATCTGTAAAAAAAATGTCATCCTTTTAAGACTCAATGTGTCCATTGGCCAAATTGTTGATGTATTATATTCGCAGAAGGATAAAATCAGTTCAATTGGGGGTGGAAACATGGCTTCAAGAATTAGATAAAATGGAAGAAGTAAATAGGAAGCAAGTCTGTGTAAAATAATCAGATGCATGAAAAAGTAGACCAGCATTGTTCAGTGATGTAAGTTAAGTTTTCTGTAAGTTGATTCTGAGATTCAGAGATGTGAGCAAAAATTGTTAGGGAGGTATGCCTGTAAGAATGGGAGGAATGGGAGAATGTGCAGAGGGAGAAGTTGACCTGCAGGCATTTGCTTCTCTAGTTGATCCTTGGAAGGAACTTGAGTTGGATTGGCCCTTTGGAGCTGTTTCCACTTGTAACAAGAGAACTGAAATACAGTGTGTGTCTCTGTTCTGAGTGTTCTTGACTTTAGGCCACCCTCTAAATAACCCACAACCTTCTGTGAAACATTTTACTAAAGATTCAGGGCATTTCCAGTGAGAAACACAGAGATTATTCTTCCCAGCAGCTAAGGAAAGGGGGTGCCAGCAAGACGGGATCTGGGTAGAGACTCATGTTTATATACTGTTGAAGAATAGTGTTGGAATCAGAATAAATTAAAGAAGTGACTTACAAAGAGAGTTTAGCCTTTAGTTACTGACTGTTGAAATGGATCATTTCCTTGACTTGTCTTGAATTTCATAGATTAAATTGTTTTTGTTTTTTTTTTTTAAAAAAGATACATTCACATTAGGGTCTGTCTTGTCTAGGTTTCTCTATCATTTGGAAGATTATTGGAACTTTATTGCTTTAAAGATATTATGGAAATTTTAATGGCATTGAGTATGCAAGCTATCAAAACTCTAAGTTGTATTTCTCAGGTTATGTATGTATTTATATACAGAAAAGAATACCTTTTCCCAAATTAAGATTTATTATTTAAAAATGATTAAATTATTTCTAATTTAATTGTACAATGGTGTCTTAATTGTATTTAGAATTATACTACATTTTAGAAGAATTGTTTTGTTTATTTAAGAGGCAGAGAACTTTTGGTGAAGGGCCAGATAGTAAATACTCTAGACTTTATGGGCTTAGGTGGTCATTTTTTTAACTGCTTGAGTTTACCTTTATAATATAACAGCATTCGTTATGTAAATAAGTAAACTTGACTGGTTTCAAATGAAACTTTGTTTATGAAAAATGGATTTGGCCAAAGGGTAATAGTTTTCTGACTTTGATTTTAAGGATATTAAACTTATCCTGAAAACTTATTCTCAAGTACCTTTCCATGTGTAGAAATGAGTGTGAGTAAAATAAATCTGGGATGCTAGTTTGAGTAATTGTAAATCATTCAATGCCATATTGCTGGAGAATAGGATATTAGGTGTGGAACAATGGTATGTGACATATAAGAAGCCAACAGAAGCCCTGTCAGAAAGGATTTCAGATGTGTTATAACAAATTTGGATTTGACTCTGCAGATAATAGAAACTGACAGGAGTAGAGATTCTGATTTGTAATACTTCCTTTCTTTTTCTCTCTTCCTCAAATGATACATCTGTCATGAGGTTAGGAAAGGAAACATCAGTTTTGGCAAACATTTGTAGGAAAAAAGTATTAAACTTATGTCACCTTTAATTTTGTAAATTTTTATATATGGGGCTTAGGACTTCGATTTCCATAGAGATTACATACTCTGTATTTTAATAGATTATGGAATTCAAGGTGTGATGGATTTGCCATGTTTTATTTGTATAAGTTTTAGTAATGATTTACTTTTTTCTTTTTCTTAACAATTTCCCACTTTCAATATGAAACATGTTTGATTGCTTTTAGAATCATTCTGTTGCTTATGTATGGCTTGTCATTCATTCTGTATTTGGTATTAAAAGAAAATGTCATCTTTTGATATTCTTACAGCACAGTAGTAATCTCAAAATAAGTAAAGTTTTCTTTCTTTGAAATTTTAGATTTCATTTTCTGAAGGTCAGGCACTGTCCACAATCACTCTGACCATTCTTGCTGATGATACACCAGAGTTATCAGAGACAGTAGTCATAATTCTCAGCCGTATTACCACAGAAGGAGTTGAGGACCCGTTGAAAGGTGCTACTATTGATCAGAAAAGAAGCAAATCTGTAATAACTACTTTGCCCAGTGACTCGCCTTATGGCTTGGTGGGGTGGCTCACTGGGTCTCACTCCATTAGGGTAGCAGAACCTAAAGGTAAATATTGTTAAATATTTTTTACGTAGTAAACTTTTATGAGATAATTTCATTCTAATATTTACTAAGAATATGTAAATTTCTTGTTTTAAACTTTCCAGTTTGACAGATCATACTCTTTTTATTATTGCTTCATTTTTTACAGTACATTGTTATGACTGCTTTATTTCATTTTTACAGTTATTAATCTCTCACTGTGACTAATTTGTCAAATAAATTGCATACATGTACATTTAAAAGATAAAACAGTAAACATAGGATCCACTATCTCAAGCATCCACTGAAGTTTGGAAACTATCCCCAGGGATAAAGGGGGCTTGCTGTACTAAGAACTGACCATTGGATATGGTGAACTTGATAAGAATTTCCCTAATTCAGTTGTGGAGAAGAAAGCATGGTTAGAATATCAACTAAGAAAATAAATAAAGAGAACTCTTGGAGTGGCTTTGTTGTAAAGGAAAAAGGTTGGAGGATAAAGGGAGACATAGGATCAAAAGAACTGATAGTCTTAAGAAAAACAGTAGTGTGAGTGTTTATTGATTTTACATAAGATTTTTTCAAGTATGTTGGGTGTTTCGTTCATCTGTTCAAGCTGCTGGAAACAGAGTACTGAAGCCATGACCCCAACATGGGCAATGCATTTGTCTCCATCATGGGCAGTGTATCTGTTCATAAAATTTAGACATTGCCATTAGCTGTGTTTGAAAAACATAGAGGCCTAAACAAGATAAGAGTACTTTTGCTTTGTTGGAAATTCCAGGTGTGGAAGAGAAAATGAAGCACCAAGAGGGTTGTAGAGAGGAAATTAGGTTTCTGTTTGGGAGAAGGGGAAGAGAGGACAAAAGAAAAGAGCAGAGACTGTGACATGAACTTTTGGGCAGGAGAACACAGGCAAGTTCAGAGATCTGGGAGGTTTTGACTCCTGGAGGAAAAGGCTATTACTTTATTTTATTATTAAATTTATGCTCTTATAATCATGCATATATGCTGTAGGAAATGCTTTTGCTTTTTGAATATTATTATCATAATAGAAATAATAATATTTTTAGTAAAGCATTGAAATGGAAGTAACTGGCTTTAATTTACTTTTCCTTTTCCATTGTCCTTGGATTTTCTTACTCAGATTTTCCTTACTCAGATTTCCTCCCCATTGATTTTCAATAATTACAAGGGACAATGAGCAACACAGGGAAATGCATATGGCATTCTGAGTATTGTTTACTACAAAACAATGACTAGAATATTTTTTCTGTGAAGACAGATGGTTGTTAAATAACTATTCATGTCAACTGTAGGATAGATTTTTGTAGATTAAAATCATTTGATTTACTTGAAAAAAAGATTATATATAATATGTGTTTAGAAACTAGTATAGCTCTGAAATTTTACTTTGGAACATAGATGTCCTTCATTTAGATAATTGATAAGGGGAAATGCCATAGAATTATGCACCTGATATTTTTAATCTGTATTTTTGGAAACTGAAGCAGTTGATGTAAAATCATCTGTTTATTTATTCAGTCAACAAATGTTTTTTATGCACCTAATCAGTGTATTAGGAATTGTGTTTTTAATTGTGGAAAGTAAAAGACACATGGTTGGTCATTAGAAGCTCACAGGCCAGGGTAAATAGTGAGGAGCACATTTGAAAATTTATGTGACAAAATAAAATTTAAAAATCCAAGAAATGAAATGAAAAAATAGGAGATGCTATGAAGTACTTGGAGCCTAGTGATAGGCATTTCTTTATAACAACAAAATTGCTTTTCTAATGACTAGTATGATGACTATGTATGTTTAGTTTTTCATTTTCAATGATTCTTCTTAGCATTTGTTCTTAGAACCTCTGCGCAACCTGTGCATATATATTTTCCTTAGCTTTTCAACAATACATTAAAATGCATGACATTTAAACATAGAAAAATGTATTGGAGAACCAGAGTGAAGGTTTAGAACCAGCATCTAATCTAGGGGTATACAGTGATGTTCAATACAATCTTGGGTATAGCGGAACAGAACAGAAACTACTTGTCTATAGTGTCTTCATTTTACCTCTCTTTTCTTAACTGTTCAAAAAGGATAGAGCAGAACATTTCCTAAACTTGGAATTATGCCTGGGTGCTAGAACAGCCATATGTTTACATGAGCCATGTCTCTCTCACAGAGAACATCACCATCCTGCAGCTGCAAATTGTTCGAGATAAAGGATTAACTGGAGACATTGCCATTCACTTGTTAGCTAAACCCAATCTCTTATTGCATGTCAATAACCGAGCAACTGATAATGAAGATTATGTGCTGCAAGAAGTGGTAGTAATAATGAAAGAAAACACGAGAGAAACATATGCCAAAGTTGCCATTTTGCCGGTGAGTCTGAGCTACAAGTAATAGATAGAAAATAAAAAGGTGCTCTGGAAAATGAAAATGTGATATATCTAAAATGAAAACCTTTTAAAGAAGAGCATTTTTGAATGTAAAAATGTCCCCACTCATCCTTATATTTAATAATGAATATTTAAGAATTGGTAAAAGAAGCATTTTACAATTATTTAGAACTGGAATATTATTTGAATGAACTTCAAATCATTGCATTTGGATAGATCATTATATTTCTAATAGGTTAATTATTTTGTTGTGTGGGTAGTTAATTTAGGGTGATTATTGAAGAATAAAATACCCAAGTCAATCTGGTTATATATTTTATGACTTGATATGGCAATATTTTCATTTCATCATCTAATTCCTTGAGTCAAGACTAAAATTCCAATATTTTGTAATGATGTTAGTGCTCTCTTTTTTCTTCTTCTGTGTAAAAAGAGAGTCATGTATCCATATATGTTGATTCACAAGAAACTGGTAGTAGTAAATAGTGTTGCTAATAATATATAATAATTAGATATTGTATTTATATGTTAATTTGATATCTAATAATAATGCTGCTATAAAACATATAGTAAGTAAAGTATATGCTTTAATAGTATTAGTGCTCTAGTAGTGGTGTTTATACTTTTGGTAGTAGAGGTCTCTGGAGAGGATTTTCTGGGGAAGTCATGAGGGGTAAGTTAGAATGGGTGGAAGTTGCGGCTCCAGTGGCGCAATCCGTTAGTGCGCGGTACTTACAAGAATGGGTGGAAGTTTAGTCACCAATTCACTATGAATTCTTTGTCTTTTGAAATTTTGTATTACTCATTCAGAAGTAAAGTAACGATTTTTAAAAAATTGATTACAATTTAGAATTTGCTTTACAAGTCTAGGCTTGTAAGACTTGAGCGTTCTCTTTTAGCAGGTATATTTACCAGTTAACCAGTTAATACTAAATTCTGTGGGGGTGATATTGTATACATAAACCATATTCAATAGGACTTGTATTGTCAAAATAGTGGGACAGATTTTTAAGGAAATACTTTATTTATCTGGGTGCAGTGGTACACGCCTTTAATCCCAGCTTTGGGAGAGTGAGGCTAGGAATCGCTTCATTCTTCTGGTTCGAGACTACCCCAGGCAACATGGCAAGACCTAGTCTCAAAAAACAGCCAGGAGTGGTGGTGTGCACCTGTAATCCCAGCCTTGTGAGGCTGAGGCTAGGGATCACTTGTGTCCACAGGTTTGGGACTACTCCAAGCAACATAACCAGACCTAGTCTCAGAAGAAAAAAAAAAGGGAAATACTTTATTTACTAATGAGCATGAAGTCTCCATTAAAACATTCCGATAAGCTTGAATATATCCTAAGATATATCCTAATATATCCTAAGATAATGAAGCTTTTGCTGAGAATGTATTAAAATATTAAATGTAACAATATAGAATTAATTTTTTGCATATGTAATAGTTACATATTCCTGTGAACATTTACTCTTACTGAAAAAAACTTACTGAAAAAAGTCAAATTCCCATTGCAAATTAACTATTACATAGATTAAAATATCCTTCCTTGTTCTAACCTGCCCCAGGATGACATTCCCGAGTTGGATGAAGGATTTATTGTCAACATCACCGAGGTTTACGTGGTGAACTCTGACTTCTCAGCTGGACAACCAAGTGTGCAGAGGCCTGGAAAGGAAGTAGTTGAAATAACAATTGAAGAAAATGATGATGCCAGAGGAATTTTTAAGTTTCACGTTACTAGAGTGAGATGCAATTTCGTGTAATTGTGATAGAGAAGCTTATTCTTGCTGATTTTGCCAATGTCATGTTTTTTGCAAAATACTTGATTTTTCTTGTAAAAATATTTACAATTTTTTGTCTTGACATTTGTCTTCTAGACTAACTCTTAATTCCCTCTGAGATAGAGCAAAGGAATACATACATTTATTTCCACTAACTTTAAACATAAAATTCCTGAAGACCTATTATACATATGTAGACAATTACTAATTTCTAATTTGAAGGATCATCCATGAGAAACATCAGAGAAATAATAAATTTAGAGAGCAATGATATGTAAGATGTTATTTTTGCCTTGCATTTTCAGTTTTATTCTTTCCTTAAAGGATGCTGGTGGAGTTGTTACCGCATATGAAGTGCCTCCACCCCTGACCTGTCTTCAGATTCCAGTGATCAGATGGGCTGGAAGCTTTGGGGCAGTAACTGTTTATTGGAGAGCAATGCTGGACAGTGCTGGCCTCGAAGACTTTAAGCCATCTCATGGGGTTCTTGAATTTGCAGACAGACAGGTACGCTAGTCTTAGACATACTAGCATTTGGGGCTTCCTTCACTAACTGGACTGTACTTGAAGAATGTGTCTGCAAAATGGTGCAGGAGCGATTGCTGGAAGTGTTCCACTGCAGGTATTTCCATGTCAAACCAAAATATGTTACTAGTTAACGTATAACTTATTAATAGTTATAGTAAGAGAACATGAAGAAGCAAGAATTTCATTCTTTTCTGAACTTCCCCACCTAATTCTGTTTTAAATTTAAATTGTAAAAGAGAATAATTAATAGCTTAGAAGTACCTAAAGATGTATAAAAAATTGCTTCACGAGTCACACTGTTCCTCTGAATTTTAAATTCTTTTATTCTGCTTATTTCTTAATGCTTGTCATCACAGATATTTATCTATTTCATATCTATACTGAAAATGTGCCTGTTAACATCCAAACTTTTATCATTAAAAAAAGACTAGCATAATAAAAAGGAAGCACAATAGAATATCTGGAAAAATATGAAAACAACATTCCAGATTTGGGTCAGTCAGCCTTAATTTTATAAAATACTACCAGAGTTTTGCAAACTTAGTATTTTGTAACAATAATATTTCTGAAATGTTTACTCAACTAAAAAAAGATGCATGAACAACTGTGTAAACACATCAGTAACTTCAAATAGCAGTGTCTGTCCACACAGAATCTGATTTTTGGCTAGACAAATGCATGTAGTGTGTGGCAATCTATTAGTTGCCCTCAGGAGGCAGTAATGTAGCTTTAAGATAAGTTTATGATCTAGATTTTCCTAGACATAAAGGTTTGTTATTAATATTTGAAATCAAAAGTTTTTAACAAAATCAAACTTTAAAACACTTTCTACTAAAAGGGGGAGGTGTAACGAAGATAAAAGAATTATTTCTGTCAAAACAAACATACAAATAATTTGATTTTTAATTGACTTAACTTTCTCTCATTACATTATTTTATTTCTCCTTCTCTTCTCTCTTAATTCTGTGGTTGGGATTGAAGTTCCTTCATTTAGCACTGTCTTTCGGATCCTCATTATTTTAAAGTTAACATCCTGGATTTTTCTGTAGTCTACAGAGTAAATTTGAAGTGCAGAGAATTTAATGAGCTTCCGTTTTAGCTTTTGATTTTGTTCAGAATTTTGCCTCTCAGAGTGTGATGCTCAGATTTCTCACTTCTCTCTGTTGTTAAATTAAAGGTTTCAGGTAAAAATAAATCTGGTAAATATCAGTGCCAAAGTACTGAAATTTACCTCTGAAATACAGAAATATGAGCTATACCTAGGATATATTTATAACTACTAATGAAATCATCAACAGTGACATCATATAAAGGAATGACATCTTGTTCATAATGTCTAAAAACAGAAAATTGGATTTTCTCCTAACATACTTTATCTCCCTATATTACATGGACAATATTTGAAATCAAAGTCATTTAATTACAGAACACTATGATGATTGTGATGGTGTTATTTGCTAATATGTGATATTATTTAATATTCATACAACGCATTTAAAAAGTGTGTATTGCAGTATTAGAGTTTGCAATAATTTCAAATATTTATATTCAAGAATAAGCCTTCACTATTTTTGTATCTATAAATAATACTCTTTTATTATATACGTAGTTTATCTTGAAATTAATAGAATAAATTTCTGACTAAAAAGCTGCATATCTATGATTTCAAAATACTATTATAAACCTAACAGTCAAAATTCTGCATTTCTTCTTTGTATGTGTTTCTAAGTTTCAACCAAAAAAATTAAAATACGTACGATCTCTTTCTCCTTTCTGCACACTCTTTTACCTTTTTTTTCTTCCTTAGGTTACTGCAATAATAGAAATCACCATAATCGATGATACTGAATTTGAGCTCATGGAGACATTCAATATTTCCTTAATCAGAGTGGATGGAGGTGGCAGACTTGGTGATGATGTTGTGGTAACTGTTGTTATTCCGCAAAATGATTCTCCATTTGGAGTATTTGGATTTGAGGAAAAGACTGTAAGTTAAATATGCCTTCCCCAGGCTATTATTCTCTTCTATAATTTTTAGTAGAAATGTGTTTTTTATTTTTCAAAAAAAAAAAAACAAACCCTTTTCATCACCTTTCTGATTCTCAAATTGTTTATTTTTGGGGGAGATAGGGGTTTACTAGAGATTTAGAGACCAATCTTCTACCAAGCACACAGTTCAATTGTATAGAGAATTCTGTTATCAGGCATTTACAAAGGGGAACAGATCTATTGGGTGTGACAGATCAAGGTAAATTTACCACCATTATATTCTTCCTCTGCCTGCTTTGTTGCCAGACCACTGTACTGTTTACAAAGGAAGAATCTGTCATGGAGCTGGGTGTTACACCCTTAGGCGAGCTTAGCTGGGATAGAACGTCTATATTGCCTACCCTTCTGACATTCTGTTTGACTTATGTTGAACAAAGCAGCATAGCCACCATGACTCATGTATTTCTCTGTATTTTTTTCTTTTTCTTTCCCTCTTCTTGTTGCCTATTTCCAAGACCGATAAGGAGCCCAATTATTGTTGGTTCAACCAGTGATAGAAAAAGAAAGCTTATCCAATCATTACCCAAACATTTGTGTAGGAAGGTTTGTTGACTAGTACAAAATTATTTTTATATCTTAAATATAAAATGCAGTGCTATAAATTATATCATAATTATTACATGGTGAATATCATTATTATTTGACTTTATATTCAAAGATAATTTCAAGATGAAATGATCATAAACCTATTTTAATAATTTTGATATGTTCAGTGACTTTTCTCACTTTTCCCAGAAGCTCCAAAAGTTTAATATACCCTAATAATTGCCTAATGATGTGATCATTGAAATCTCAGCCTCACAAAATTATGGAAACCAGAAGAAGGATAAAACACACTTCTGCTCTAGCTAATGAGACTTTTTTCTTCTTTGGGAAGGGAATAAGCCCAAGTAATTGTTTGTTCTTATTGTTTCAGCAATCAGAAAAGACACATTTGATGCATTTGTCATAATATGGGTGGACCTAGAAGGAATCATGCTAGTGGAGATAATCCAGAAAGAAAAAGAGAAATACTGGATAATCCCACCTATATGTGGGATGTAGGGGAAACAGACAAACAAAAGGACAAATAAAACTGTCAACAGAACTGAAGCATAGACCAAAGGAAGGGGAGGGAGGTAAAATCAGGGGAGGACTGGGCACAAGAGATTAAGATGATGGTTCACGGGTGACAAAGTAGTGGGAGAGAAACCTGGGTGTAGACATCAATGTAAAATGTGCGTGTGTGTGCGTGCATGTGCAAATCAATTAAAAAATTTTAAATTAAAAAGATTTATTTATTTTTATTATGTAAGATATTTTAATTTTTTTTAAATTTTTTTAATTCATTTTATTGATTTGTCACAATTGTGAATTAATTGATCCCTCCTCCTCCCTCCATATCCCCCCTCTGTATCCCCCTTCCTCCTCCCTCCATATTTCCCCTCTGTATCCCCCCTTCAGTCACTCCTCCCATTTTT
>PVHY01004929.1:0-88276 GCA_004024945.1 Uropsilus gracilis
AAAAAAAAAAAAAAAAGTAGCCAAGTCCTGTTTGGTAAATAATCTAATGAGAATTTCATACATAATTTCAACTATTGGTATGATTCATATTTCAGTAAAATAGTTGCATTAAAAAAAATGGTTAATCATTTTTAGAAGGATCATGGAGCTCATTCTCTTCCCACAGTTGAAAGAAAAAGGTGACTATAATAGTGAAAAAGCTATAGGCAAATAACTGACTTGTGCAAATACCCTCATCCTTTCTAGTCCTGCTCCATGGAAGCTGACTGGCAGCCTGTCCCTCCTGCTCCGAACACAGGCTGCTGCCACCTTTCATGAGGGTCATAATTGAAGCACATTATTCCTCTAAGGAGAGCAACAAAAGCAAAGAGATGTGGGTAGCTGATAAGTAGAAATCACTCATCGTTTCCAGAGCTAGGAAAGTTCTTAGCCATGGGGACAAGGCAGACATTAAAAACTTCAAAACACAAATATGAGTGAGCTCTGGTCAAATGCTGGATGACTGCTGAGGAACCCTAGGGCAGTCCTCCTCTTTGTATTCACTTTGTATCACTTCCTCACCTCCAGGAGAGGCTGGAACCAGTGATTCAATTGTAAGATGATAGCTCCAAAAGGAAAGGCGGTTACCTCCAAGACCTGATGATCAGAACCAACCGCTTCTGTCCCAGGAGACCTTGCTAGGAAGGAGCTCACCACCACATTGTGCACTGCTCTGTACAACTTCACACTTCACAAGAAACCCTATCTGTCTTTGGTTCCAGAAGCCAGGGTCAGTCACCTGAGTAGATTGGACAGGTCACCTCTCCTGGCTAAGCCCTAAAATGACCATACCTCCAGGTCAAGAGAAACCCCGGGCCACAGACACCCAGCAAAGTTGCACCCAGGTTCCTGCAGCACAGAAACTGAAATAACAAGCATTTGTTGTTTTAAAGTCAGGAAGTTTTGAGATATACTTATGAAGCAACTGCTACCGGAGGCGGGTAACTATATAAACAGAAAGTAACCAGTAGTATTACATAGTCCCCACTATGTATCAGAAAGGAGGCTAAATGTTTCACATGCATCATGTCTCTCAGAACAAATCTATGAGTATTATTATCAGCCTGTACAGATGAGGAAACCTAGGCACAGAGAGGGCACTTGACTTGTATAGGGTTATGTCACAGCAAATGGAAGAGCTGAGACTCAAGGCCATGTCAGATTGAAAAAGTGTTTCTTCAAAGCCAATGAATACTGCCTCCCAGGCTCAGACAAGAGAGAAAGTGCATAAAAACTCCACAGAGATCCTTGGAGAAGGAGCAATGTTGCTTCAAGGCTTGACAATGTTGTTGTTTTTTTAAAATATGTCATGTCTACAAGTATAAGAAGGTGCTCAGATCTCTCAAAAATAAAAGTCATTATAGGGAGAAAGATTAGCATGAAAAAAATGCAGGGGTAGGAAAAACTCTTCAAAGTTGAGAACTTCTGTTATAAAAAGATAAAATTGTGGGACTTGAAGCTAGGTGAATCAATAAGGCCAGACACAGAAGAATTTTCTTCTGTTAAACACTAACTTTTAATAGGGTTACTCTTTCTTTATCATCCATCTCTCAAATACAAATAATCAAATGCCATTTTAAAATCACAACAAATAGAATCTAAGTCTACAGACTATGGAAGGTGAATGTTGAAATTTCCCAGAATGCTCAAGTTTTTACACACCCACAATCTTAGAGACAGTTCTAAGAAATATTTACCTTTTCATATAATGCTCTTTAATTAAATATACAATGAGGAAAGCTGAGTGATTAATTCTGTAAATATTATCTCAACCTTTATGACTTCATTGCTCTCATATCAATTACATGGTTTCATCCTAGAAACCGATCCCAGTGAGTTTTGACTGTGGAGCTAATCAGGAAATCTGTGATTTAGGTAGTGAAGACAATGCCAGCAGTGCTGCACTCTGTGTCTGAACACTACAGCTTTGACTACAGAGAAATACGTTGAAAGGGTCAACAGATATTCTCTAGATATTCTGATATTACCTAGGTATTCTTTAGGCCAAACATCAAATATTCAAATAAGTCCCAGATAATTGAGATAATTGCATAAACTCTTATAATACAAAATGATCAAACTCTAGTATTTAACAGAATGATGTCTGACCCACACTTTCAAACATAAAGGAAATAACAACAAAAGTATAAAGCTTCTTAAGAGATAAAATACTTCTATTATAAATCAAAACTCAGAGAGTGACATGAGTTATTTCCACTCAATAGGACACTGGGCTAGGTATCAAGAACTCCTAAACCCTGTAAGAATTTCAGTATTCTAATAAAAGGTATCAGCTATTCCTAAAACACCTATTCTAATAAAATTCTATTCTAGATGCTTTCTTCATTCTTTGATGTAATTTTGGCAGTACTTTCACAAGGTCCATTATTGATTTTCTCATTTTGCTACTGGGAACCTTGCAGTTTAGCAAGATAAAATTATCTTCCCAGTCTTAGGTCACTGGGAAGTGACCTATTAAGTGACTGAGCCATCTTATGAATGAGACTCCAAAGTCTTATTTTCTGCTGCCATATGCTGCACCATGAGTGAAAGCACAAAGATCATGAGCCATCTACACAGATGTATACTGTCTCCAATTATCCCCTCAAAATGCTAACGTGAAGCTTACATAGATGTTAAGCAGCTTTCTTTTTAAATATTTAGTATCTCAAATGCTGAAGCTGTTTTGAAAAAGTAGGAAAGGGAAACTTTTACAACATCAACATTGTGATTTGAACATCCAGAAAAAAAAATCTGAAACCTATCCAGAAAGAAATTTCACAAGGAGAGTTTTTCGGTTGTTAGAGACTCCGTGAATATCACATTCACTGTGCAGCCTTTCCAAGCTTTCCTCACCCAAGCAGAATTTTGCACCCCTCCTCTTTTGAAAACTCTCATCTCAGTATCCCTGGAACACAGCTAGTAGTTGATAGACACACATTCCCAATAACTATTTACTGATGGAATAAAGCAGTGATTCATCAGAAGAGGGGGGCAAAGTTGTACAATCAGCTTCCTCACACAGGTTTCTTGGTCTGCAAATTCAATCAACTGAGTCAAGAAAAACTAGACTAGTTAAGTCCATGTTAGTTGAATCTGCACTGAATATGCACAGACAATAACATCATCATTTTTCCCAAACAATACAGTACAACAATTATTTTTGTAGCACTTACATTGTTGGTGTATTAGGAGTAATTGAGGGGTGATTTAAAGTCTACCAAAGGATGCGCTTAGGTTATCTACCAACATCATACCATTTTATATGAGACTTCAGTATCCATGAATGGACTTTGGTGTCTGTGGCGACCTAGAACCAGTCAACTAAGGACAATGATATGCATGCATGCAATCACTGCAACATTGGTTACAAGGGTAAAAGGGTAAAGCAGTGGGGACAGAGTCAAACAAAAGGAATGGGAGCAAAGAACCTTGTGACAACATAATATGTGACAAACATAACTCTCACCCAGATGAGCATGTTGTTAGTGAAGCCTGAAAATGATTTATTATGAAAAAAAGTATGATCACTCTAATATTAAACTACATCTGCACAGGGACAAAAACTAGAAGTATGTATGCATAAAAAATAAAAGTAAATGGTTCTGTGAGAGTGGTGAATGAGATTTTCTTTAACCATTTCTCACACTTGAATATGATAATTAAGTTGCTTATATTCATCTCAAAAAATTACTTAAGTTGCACAGAAGATAATTAGGAGGACAAGAACAATTGTTTTAAGTTCGCCAGACTTTCAGGTTTCATCACAGGTAATTTGGAGCTATAGTCACTTTTTTCCCACTATTTTCTACTGCCATTATTTCCCCTTACTTCTACCATTATTAATACTTAGTGCTTACCTTTTATTCTTCTGTTAATGGTTTTAGGGGGCTATTATGTCTATACCTTTTATTAATAAGCTACTCAAATCCTTTTTGGAAGTAAAGGATTATAAATAAATAACAATAAATATCACCAGAGGATAAGTAAGTCATATGCAATACTAAGACATTACACAAGAAATTACGTGGATGCCATTAGCTGTCTAGAAAACCATCTGAATGCTAAATAAAGCTAATTACTCTCTCAGCGTCCCCTCCCACCCCCAAGAGAGCTAACACCCTTACACTAAATGCTACCACTACCGCATGACTTAGCCATGGTGCTTTTTATTTTAGACTTGTCACAGTAGCAACAGCCAGCACAGGATGTACTGGGAGTGCTACTGGCCACAAGGATTTCATCCCATCCCCTTCCAGGCCACCACCCCCTATGTCCCCCCACACAGCCTGTATTCTCTCAGGAAATGACCTATAATCCTCCTTGCTCCATTTTAATGCTTTGTATTTTTAGTTGTTTTGTCATTCACTAAAAGTGAGGCTCACCATCAGTAGTTCATTTTATAAGTCATTCAAAGAGCCAAGTTGCTCACTTTAACCCAGTTCTCAGCTATACTAGCAAAGTAGATGCTAATTCATGGCACAGGATTCTCTTTCCAGGTTTTGTAACACCTTTCTCCACATAATTTCTTTGAAATAAAAATCCATCTAAATCAAATCATTCTGAAAACATACAGGAGACTGACTGGTTTGAGTAGGATATGAAAAGGCTGGTTATGTGAATGGACTAAAACAGATATCATGACCCCAGGCTCCATGGTTGTTTTCATTCCTGCCTTCCACCTTCTCCCTCCATTGATATTGAACAGAAAATGAAAAAAATCAATGGCATATTATGTTGTTTCATATTGAAGAAGGAATTGGAAAAGTAAAACCCAAGCAGTATTTATCTAATTCAGCTCTGTCCTCCTGTGTAATTTGAAGATCTTTCAGGGCTTTGAAAGATTAAATATTATTTTCAGTATGCAAAGGAAATAACTTACTTGATACCTGGCAATTAAGCCTTTGCAAACTCACAGGTTGACAGGTTTTATTTGATTTACACCAAACAAAGCCAAAGTTGAAACGAGTTGAAAGAATATATTTTGCAAAGTAAGTACAATTCTAAGCAAACCTAATCTTTTCTAAGTACCCAATGATATTTTCCAAACTGCCTCCATTAAGGGAGATGAATGAAGAGGAAGCCCATATACTCTACATTGTATTTTAGGACAGGGATTACATTTTAATAACATTAAAGAGTCTTGATAGTCATTTCAAAGGAACCATTCATACCAAAAAAAAAAAAAAGATTGGGCAGAGAGAATGCCTATCATGGGAATGTTCTTGCTTCTGGCTAACTAACAGTAAAAGCATCATTTGGGCTGTTCTGTGAATGAGTACCAACATGACTTTTCCTTAGCAAGGTATACTCAATGATGAATTAAAACATTTCCAGGAAGCAAGTAGCAAGTAAGTACTGCTATCTGTGTCAGGATTAATAATTATAGAAGAATCGCAAATATTGGCTCAAGAAAGGACTTATACTATAGCTAGTCTCCTAACTTTATAATAGGTTAGGGAATATGGGTAAGAGAACCACATGTCTTGCCCAACATCAAATAACTAATCATAAATACCATCAGGGCTAAGATTCCTACTCAAGTGTTCTATCTGCCATACCATAATGTCTCTCATCTATCCCATCCATTCATCTATCTCGTTCATCCATCACATCCATCCAAATAGCCAGTCATTCATTCAGTTTCTCTTACAGACATCTGTAAAGCTTAACCATGTTCCAAAAAGCAACATGAAAGTCCAATGATCTATTGCTCCCCAAGCACATACTCTTGGGCAGTATAACTTGACTGTTTCTCCCATGAGAAGATACAGTTTAATTCCCTACCTACTGAGTATAAATGGACTTGTTATTTGTTTTTGACTTTGAAGTGGAAGTGACACTATACAATGTTAAGTCTAAACATCAAGAGGCTTTGCAGTCATTTCTCTCCCCCTCTTGCTGCTCTGACACTATTCAAGGGAGCCTGGGCAAATCACCATACAGGTGAGAAACATATAGCAGAGAAACAAGGATGCCCAGTCAATAGGTCCCACCCAAAAGTCAGACATGTGCGTGAAGTCAAATAAGACCATCCAGCTTCCAGCACATGTGCCAAGTGACCCCAAAGACATGAGGGAGCTCGGCCAATGCCTGGGGGTTCAAAGCCCATGTGGGTGACCCACAGAATCAGAGTCAAACAAAAGGACTGTTTTGTAGCCCTGAAGTTTAGGGGTAGTTCGTAATGTAGCAATAGGTATCTAATACACTGTGTTTGGTGCTAGACTCCAGAGAAAGATACCCAAAGAAAGACAGGAGTGAGCCTGAGCCAATAAGGAATTCACAAAGAAGTGAAGAGGGTAAATTCAAAAGTCATCCTGCAAGTTTTTTAAGTGAGAAATCCCAAGAGGCTAAATTAAGATAATGAGAGTACATTCATTAGACTTTGGTGACTGAGTAAGATGATAGATAAAGAAGTCTGAAGTGGCATCTAGCTTGGAGAACTTGGTTAAAACTTCTAATAACATTCTGTTGCAGAAAGCCTACAGAGTAACAGGGTTTATATATACATATGTGTGTGTGTGTGTATTTATTTCACACATTGTAGTCCCCGGGGGATCACCCATGAACTCCCCACCCTGGCTGCAAGAGGATCAGGTTTAAGAAAAAAGGGGAGGAGTCAGGATTTAATGCATACATATTGATGAAGAACCTGAATATTTTAGGGATGAAGTTTAGAGTTATCTAACAGGCCAGGTGGCAATGGATATATAAGTGCAAAGTGCTAGAAAGCAGATTGCATTAGAGAATAATCTTGAGAATGAACTACAACTCTTAACAATAGGCTAAGCCACAGGCAAGGGTCAGGTTACCAGACAGAACTGTCAAGTAAATAAAAACTGACCAAGGGGTGGAAGTAAATGGGGTCACTGTTCAATAAATTTTCTGGGGTCAAAAGGAGAGATACCATGGCACATATTAAACCCAGAACCTGGTATTAGACTTAAATATGCTGTACTTCTTTCATTTCTCCCCCAAAAAACACTTACTCTGCTGGGTATCAGTGAAACATATAAGGTTTACTTAAGAAACTGAGAAGACTGGGCATGGGTAATTAAAACACTCAGCCTGTAGAAATTGTCTCCACAGATCTTCATCTTTCTCAAACTTATGTCATTGGCAGCAACATGCATGGAACTAGAAGGAATCATGCTAACAAAAATAAGCCAGAAAGAAAAAGAGAAACACTGGATAGGCTCACTTATATTAGGGACAAAGGGAGAACAGACAAGAAGAATTTAAAATTAATTTTTAGCAAAATTGAAGCATAGAGCATGAGAGGAGTAGGGGGCAAAATCAGGGGTGAGAGGGGCACAAAAGACTAAGATAAGTCTTTCTATCAGTCTTTCATAAGAAATAAGGTGGTGAGAGAACCCCAGGGTAAATAACAATGTAAAGTAAAATAAATACTATAATAAAAAAAGAAAAAGAACCCTTTTAAATATATTTTTAAATTTATATATAAATTTTACATCTTTGTAATCCCAGGGATTCACACCCCCCCTTTCCCTCTGCCCCAAGTTGTGTGCTTCAGTTTGGTGGTGAGTTTGTTTTGTCTTTTCCTCATGACTTTTGTTTATTTTTTCCTATATCACATATATTAGTGAAACCATTTGGTTTCTGTCTTTTTTTTAGTTGTTCCTGTTTATATAATTTCTTCTAAGTACATCCATGTTATCATAAAATCATCAAATTCATCATTTTTAATTGATGAGCAATATTCCATTGTGTATATATAACCCATTTTTTTCATCCAGTCATCTGTTTTGGGGCTTTTAGGTTGCTTCCAAGTCCTTGCAATTATAAATAGTGCTGCAGTAAACATCCAAGCACAGGTATCCCTTTGTACCCACATTGAGGTCTCTTTGGGGTAAATTTTCAAGAGAGCAATTGCTGGGTCAAATGGTAGTTCCATTTTCATTAACTTGAGGGTCCTTTACTACACAGCTTCCCATAGTGGTTGGACCAGTTTACATTCCCACCACCAGTGTAAGAGTGTCCCTTTCTCTCCACATCCTCACCAGCACTTGTTGTTACCCATTCCTTGGATGTGGGCCATTCTTACTGGTGTCAGGTGGTATCTCATTGTGGTTTTGATTTGCATTTCTCTGATTACTAGTGATATTGAGCAATTTTTCATATGCCTGTTGGCCATTTGCATTTCCTCTTTGGAGAAGTGTCTTTTTAGTGTTTCTCTCCATTTTTTGATTGGGCTTCTTGTTTTGCTTTTGTTTAGTTATATGAATGAGTTCCTTGTGGATCTTCATTATTAAACCCTTATCACTCTTGTGGAGGGCAAAGAATTTTTTCCATTCAGTTGGGCTTCTTAGAAAAAGAACCCTTAATCATACCCAGTGATAACTTTATTATCTCTTTATATATTTCAATATTTTATTTGGACTATATTATACATGCTATACATACAATACATGCTATACATACTATTCCTAACTATTGAATTCATTATTCTTCCCCTTTCCTTGTACTAGTCGCAAGTTATACTTTTTTTATTTATTTTTGTTGGTTGCATACACACACACACACATATTACATCATTTTCTACCCCGAGGTTCTCCCATTTCCTTAACATCCATTAGCCATCTTAATCTTGTGTGCCCCCCCTCAATTTCCTCCCTCTCATGCTCTATGGTTTGGTTCTGTTGGCAGATTTTTCTCATCCCTTTGTTTTTTCCTATACCCCTTATATGTGAGCCCATCCCATACTTCTCTTTTTCTTTCTGGCTTATTCCCACTAGTATGATTCCTTCTAGCTCCTTCCATGTTGCTGCAAATGACATGTTTGCCTTCTTTGTTTGACACATGATATTTCATTGTGTACATTTACCACATCTTTTTCAGCCATTCATCAGTTTTGGGGCGTTTGGGTTGTTTCCATATCTTGGCAATTGGAAACAGTGCTATAATAATGCATACAGGTATCGTTTTTCATTAGTGATTTTGTGTTTTGTGTCCTCTGGATAGATTCCCGGTAGTGAAATTGCTGGGTCGAATCAGTTGTTTGAGTCTTCCACACAGCTTTCCATCGTGACTGGACCAGCTTGCATTCCCACCAACAGTGCAAAATTGTTCCTTTCTCTCCACATCCATGCCAGCACTTGCTGCCTTTTTTTTTTTTTTTAAACATGGGCCATTCTTACTAGTGGTTTTGATTTGCATTTCCCTGATTGTTAGTGATGTGGAGCACTTTCACATGGAGAAGTCCTTTTAGTTGTTCCCCCCATTTTTTGACTGGGTTTTTTGCTTTGTTTTGGTTAAGTTGTGTGAGTTCTTTGTGTATCTTCGTTATCAGACCCATATCACTTGTGTGGAAAGCAAAATTTTTCTCCCAGTTAGTTGGGTTTATTTTTATCTTGTTTATTGTCTCTTTTGCTGTACAGAAGCTTTTTAATTTGATGTAACCCCAGCTGTTTATGTTTTCCTTCATTTTTTTGCCAGCTGTAGATGTGTCCATGGAAGGTTTTACCCAAGTTTTTCTCTATGTATTTTATGGTTTCAGGTTTTACATTCAAGTCTTTTATTCATTTTGAGTTGGTTTTTGTACAAGGTATTAAGGAGTTATCTTGGTTTATTTTTTTGCATGTCATGGTCCAGTTTTCCCAGTACCATTTGTTGAAGAGGCTGTCTTTGTTCCAATGTATGTCTTTTGCCTCTTTGTCAAAGATTAGTTGACCATATATGTCAACTCTGGACACTTGATTCTGTTCCACTGGTCTGATTGTCTGTTTTGTATCAATACCAAGTTGTTTTAATTATTATGGCTTTGTAGTATAATTTGAAATCTTGAATTGCAATACCTCCATTTCCTCTCTCTCTCTCTTTCTCTCTCTCTCTCTCGGTCAGAAGGATTTTCAATATTCAAGGTCTTTTTTATTCCAGCGAATTTCAGTAGTTTTTGTTTTATCTTTTTTAAAAAGTCACTCAGATTTTTTATTAGGATTGCACTGAATCTGTAGATTGCTTTTGGTAGAATTAGCCATTTTGATAATGTTGATTCTTCCAATTCATGAGCATATATGCTAAATTTAATATTTAATAAATTTAGCTTTTTAATGCCTTTTAGTATGTGTAAGGCAAGATACTTTTCTTTCATGTGAAAAAAAAGTTAGGTCTTTCTTGGTCACACATCAGGTTACCAGCACTACATCTCACTGTCTATAATGGCCATTACATCTGCTGCATCTTTTAAAAAATGTAATATTATTATTTATTGAGGGGAGTCTAGTTTACAACTCTGTATATGATTTTGTGGTACAGGTCCCTACTTTTCAAATGTATGCTATCATACTACAGCCACCACTCAAAACCCCATAGTTTGCCACCACAGACCATTGGACCTCCCACCCTTAACCTTCTCCCTCTAGTAGCCTGGGTTCTGGGATCACATTTCTAGTGCTTACTTTGGTTTGTTATTTGTGCTTTTTTTTGTTTATGTTATACATATGAGTGAAATCATCAGGTGTCTGTCTTTCTCCTTCTGAATTATTTTATCTAGCATCATTTCCTCTAGTTTCATTCATATTGTTGCAAGATTTCATCTTTTTATAGCTGAATGGTATTCCATTGTGTGTCTAGACTACATCTTTTTAATCCATTCATCTGTCCTTGGATATTTAGATTTTCTCCATTATATGGTTATTGCAATGAGTGAGGCAACGAACACAGGAATGGATACAACATTCTTAACTAGTGTTTTTGCATTTTTTATAATTAATAGCTAGGTCCACTTCCTTTCTTATTCAGAGCTTTTGCTCTTATCAAGTTCTCACAGAGTGTTAGTCTACCTACAGGTCCTGGAGACTCAGCCTTTGAGTGTGTTCATAAGTCCTGAAAATACTTCATGGGGCTACTGCTACAATAGAAAGCTAGTTCTCCACTTTAGTACCAGCTGAAATGAACTCCAGAAGACAATTTAAAAAGACTCTAGAGCAGGAAGAGGAAACCGAATGCAGTGTCAGGTTGTGCATTTAGCAGTTAGGTGATCAGAATCCAACAGCTGGGTCTTGGCCAAAAAGGACAGTGCAAGAGGCACAGGGGTAAACTGGCCTCATAGCTTTAAATCAGGCATTGTTGATTCTTATTTAACTAACTTGATCTACTTTTTTTCTTCCTAATTGAAATATAACCCCATTCTAGGAAGAGCTACAAATCAAAACGAGGAACTTCTTATAACCTAGAAACCTAGAATAACCTAGAAACCACAAATAATAGCTAAACGTTAAAGTTCACCTTCAATTTTTAATTAATACAGTACACCAACAAGGAAATCATATATATATATACATATATATATATATACATATATATATACATATATATACATATATATATAACCATTCTCACTTTTATATTTTGCATTTCCTTTTTTAGTAACAAATAAAACTGCACAAATTGTTGAGAAAATAATTATCACTATTTCCTTTCATTACTACACCAAGTGGAATTTCCAAAGATTTCTGGCTCTATTTCCTATGTATTTTATGAACCAGAAATAACCCTGGAATTGGTACTAGAAATTCTGTACTAGGAACTGCCTCTTATAGAAAGGGAAAAATAATTTCTGTTATGGCAATTATCCTTGTCCAAAAAAATCTGCTGAGGTAAGAATTAATAGAGCAGACAAATTCTCCAACTTTTACTCAGAGAAATAAAAATTATTCCAATATGTACCCAGTGTCTCTCAAGGGAAATTTTGTGATGTGTTCAGATTTTACTAAACCACTTAAGAGTTTGATGATGCAAACAAAAATAGTAATTTTAGCTGGCAATAAAAATAATACTTCAACAGTGGAAAAAAATGGCCAATAACCAATTTTACTAATTAGGATTAATAAACCATAATACTTCAAAAAAGATTTAAAAGCCTGTTATACAGATCATTATAGAACACATTTTCCAAGAAGTATTAACATAAATAATTATATTATGTGTGTAAGTAAGGCCTCATGTTTGCTAATATCCTTGAAATAAAAAGGCCTGACCATCACAGCCCCTTTTAGTACCCCATGCCCTATAAGACCATCACATGCATGACTGGAAGTAAAATGAGTATTCCCTTCCCCCAAAAAACACCTCATATCTTTCTGTTGCCATGATTGAAGTTTCACTATGAGAGATTTTACTCTGTGATTTAGCAAATCTTTGTACTTGATCATAATATACTTACCTAGCATTTACCAGGTTCAATGTTGAGGTGTGTGATATGTGTCCTGGGAACTATAGGAAAGTATAATGG
Source organism: Uropsilus gracilis (assembly GCA_004024945.1). Classification (NCBI taxonomy): domain Eukaryota; kingdom Metazoa; phylum Chordata; class Mammalia; order Eulipotyphla; family Talpidae; genus Uropsilus; species Uropsilus gracilis. The sequence goes on from PVHY01004929.1 coordinate 12,293, forward strand.
AATACTGTCTTAAAGAAACCTCCAATTGAGAAAACATGAAGATGACAGAATCTAAAGTACATGTCACTGTGCTGGACTATATGTTTCTTGGTATGTCTGTCAGAAAAGAAATGATGCCGCAAAACAAACAATGCTAGACAGAGGGGAGGGGAGAGTGATGGACTGATAACATCTCTTGCTGGATAGTCTGGTCCATGGTTCAACAATCAGCATGATCAAGGCTCAACACACAAGTATCTATTCAGTGAATCACAAGCTGCCTGTGTCTCCATGACCTGTGATGACCTATGATCTTTGTCCACCCTGCCATCCCCACCAAGCACATTTGCCTCAGTATATGTGGGGAATTGGTTCGAGTATCCTCACTGATACCAAAATTCAAGTCCCTTGTACAGGTATGTTTGCACATGATCTACAAACATCCTTCCTATACTTCAGATCATCTAGGGTGGAAGCAGGTCTCGGAACAACATCATTTTATCTAACACTGTTTTGTTACAACATTGATGAAAATTTCCTGATTATCCTAAGTTAAATAAGCCAGAAGGAGAAAGATAAATACCAGTTGGTGTTACTCATATCTAGAATATAGAGAAGCCAAACAAAGGGTCAAACAAAAACATACTTTAAAACCAACCCTTGAAATCTGACTGTAGATGTGAAGCATGGGGTGGGGGATGGGGGAAGAATAGAGAAAAAAGGGGAGGGATAAGAACACAATAGATGGTGGTAGAGGATTTGGCAGTAGGAGAACTATGGTGATCATACCCAAGGGGAAAAATCCTTCATTGTGAAATAATCAACAAGGTTGTAAAACAGTTCAGTAAAAAAGTATATTTTAAAAATAATAAAACCTCTTCTGAGGTTTAACAATGTCTTCTCATTGCATGGACAGGTTGCCCAACACAAAGCTAAGACTACAATCCTTCATGCACAGAATGCTGTGTACCAGGAACACAGTCCCTCACCTGTCAGCACAAACACAGAAAAGGAAGAGAAACCTATGGACTGAACATAAATCATCAAACAACGAGAGAGGAATCTGAGTGAATGGACAGACCACGGGGGGGGGGAGGCATCCCAACAACCATTTATCTATGGAAGAAGTTTTTAAAAAAGAATAAAAATAAAATTTAAAAAAAGAATAAAAATAGTAAAACCACTAAAACAAAAAAAAAGAAGAAAAAGAAATTGTTGGCAGGGCCACTGTCTGTGTGAAGTGCATGTAATCATCCTACATGAGTGCAGTTTTTTCTGGGGACTCTGGTTTCCTCCCTTTTGCCTGAGATCTATATGTGAAGTTCACTCATCTCAGTGTCCCAGCTGGAGGAGTGAGTGTGAGTCTGATCTTGAGAGCAACCTGCATAAAATATACCTGTCCATGTTTGGGTTCATTTTGCATCCAAAGCTGCCTTAATAGGCTCTGGCTGAGTGGGCTGGAAAATGAGGGAATGAATACTAATGATTATTAACTATTAGAAATGTTGGTCTTTATTTAGATGTGTGTACACTTTTTGAGACTAGAAATATGCAGTAGAAACTTAACGCTTACTTTTATCAATTATCTTCTAGTCAAATTGGTTTCATAACACATCATTTTGCTTGAAGTTGCAGTGTATCCTGACATACTACAACAATGTACATGCTACGAAAATATTTGTGATACAATATTGTTAGGGAATAAGGACAAGAAAAATAGTCTGTGCATGCTCAATGGATGCAACTACCTCAGGCCTCAATAAAAAGGTACTTATTTATTTTTAATTAATTACATACACGCATGCACGCACGCACACACACACACACACACATATATACCCCACCATGTCACCCATGAACCATCATCTTGATCTCTTGATCTTTTTTATGTGCATCCCTCCCCTGATTTTACCCTTCTTTCCTCTTCCTCTTTTGCTATATGCTTTAGTTCTGCTGTCAGTTGTTAGTTTTAACTTTTCTCTTGTCCTTTTGTTTTCTTTTCCCTATAGCCCACATATAAATAAGACCATCTAGTATTTCTCTTTTTCTTCCTGGCTTATTTCCGCTAACTTGATTCCATCTAGTTCCATGTAGGCTGCCATATATGACATGAGTTTGTCTTTTTTGCTGAATAATATTCCATTGTGTTAATATACCACAACTTTTTGATCCCTTCATCTGTTTGGGGGCATTTGGGTTGTTTCCATATTCTGACTATTATAAATAGTGCTGCAATAAATGTAGGAGTACACATTTCCTTTTGAATTCATGGTTTGGTATCCTTTGGGTACATTCCCAGAAGTGAAATTGCTGGATTGAATGGTATTTCCATTTTTATAAGTTTGAGGGTCCTTCACACAGCTTTCCATAGTGGCTGAAACAATTTGCATCTCTCCCAGCAGCATAGAAATGTTCCTTTTTCTTCACATCCTTGCCAGCACTTCTTTTTGACCCACAGTTTATTGAATCCCTGGACATGGAAACGCAGATATGGTCAACTGCATACACACTCCTGGAAGCACAGGAGAGACAGCATCAGGGTAAGAAGGGCCTGGAAAAAGATCTGAGTGTTTGGGTGGAGCCCTGGGCCCCAGGGACAGAGTCAGCTGAGGAAAGTTCTGGATGAATCCAAATAGAATTCCCTCCCTCCTTCCCTCCACAAAACATCCACAAACTTTTCTTACTGTTTTTTTTTTTTGAATCATTCATAAACATTTCCACACGAAGAAACAATAGTACATCTTTTTCTTTTTACATACAATAACAAAAAACATATATATATATATATGTTTTTACAAAATAACCAAGATACAGGTTAACAGCTTAAGTCTATATGTGAGAAATTATCTAATAAAAAATAAGAGTGTAATAGCAACAGTCACTTCCATAACTAAGTACTATTCTGGCTAAAACTTGCATCCACTTGGCTTCTGGGTACAGATTTCTACAATGACTCCATCGTTAGTATGGTTCCCCACCATACTAACTAACGTGGAAAAACTGTTGTCAAGTAGGGGCAAGCATCCGCAAACACAAACAGCCCCCCCCCCCAGCTTATTTTATAAGCATGAATATGCAGGATGATATTTTCCCAAATGATATTTCTTTTAGGGTTTCCTGAGTCACCCTAGGATCAAAGAAGCATCCAGCATCTACCCTCTCATTTTCCTGAGAGAATGGGCTGTGTTGCAAAAGGGAGGAGGAGGGGAAGGAGGAGGGACCTGGTCCAGAGAGTGGGGATAGGAACAAGATGCCCCAGTGTGGAGCCTCACTTGCATGTGCTCCTGGACCTGACTGTGAAAGAATCCCCCCGAGATTGCTCACAGGTTTTGTGGCTGAGTGCTCAGTCCTGGACTCCTAATGTAGTGTGAAAATAAATAAAACAACACCCTCATCTGTACAAATTTAATAATGTGTTATATTTAAAGATAATATTGAAATAAAAACACAGTCCTCATTGTGGGTTCCCCCTTCTCCTTTTAATGATGCTATAAACTTAAATAGAAAAAGTGCTCCACTCTGGTCACAAATGTGAAATAGGGGAGTCAGAGGGTCCAGTGAATATGTTTTAAAACGTGTTTCTAAAACGGGTTCCTGGTTTATGGGTTTATTTTACCAGCCTACGGCTCACTGGTTTACAGATTGCCTTTGAGCAAACCCCAGAGCAGGCCTCAGCCTTGGCTCTGCTTTGCCAAAGGCAGGGGTTCCCACTGCAGGTGCCTGCAGGTGGGAGGTGAACGGGTCACAGTAAACAGTCATTAGGGGAATCGACAGGGGTGCAGCTTGATAGTAAAAATAGACCTCAAATTAGAAACTATTGAAAGCTCCACATTATGGCTTCACAGAAGGCTGATAAATGTACTCATTCACTCCCTTTGTTCTGGCACACGCAAGAGACATGGTGGTCAGAATGCTGTAGATATGGCGAAGCCTGCCATTCACTCTCTAGTGGAGTCAGCCAAGACTTTTCTCCCAAATAACATCTATAGCCATCTCGACGTTTCACCTATGCAGTGTCAAGAGAGCAGCAATCATGCGGGCAAGTGAAAGTGGCGTTTTCCCTCTGCATTAGTAATGAGACAATCACCACAGGCAGGGCCAGTGTACATAGCCACACCACCTCCACCCCCAGCAAATCAGCCTAGATCCCTTGTCTCTGTAGAGAACCCTGTCTTCAGGAACTTGCCCTGGGTCTCTGCTCCACCCCATCTCAAATGTCCTTTCTCCCTTCATTCATGTCTCTGTCCCTCCCAGTCCACCCAACCACATAGCCCGAGTGACAATGCCATCGTGGTGACTACAGTATCAAGGTCACCTGCATCTCATTTCCCACTCATCTCCATTACCAATATTGTCAGCGATGGGCCATTTTAAGTGAATTTCTGGGTTTCTGAAATATCAGTTTGCCAGTCATCTAAGAGGCATATGCCTTGTGCATATGTGCCTTGTGCATTTTGTAAGGGCCGACTTCAAAAAATGTGCCTTGTGCATTTTGTAAGGGCCGACTTCAAGAATGAACATTTTTAGACTGTTGCTCTGGTGATTCAGGTGCAGTTGGCCCAGAATCAAACTTGGAGACTTAAGACACACACACACACACACACACACACACACACACCACTGGGGAAACTATCCTTGGAATTTTCTCACACCACTGATAAAAAAATAAACAAAAATGAAATGCTTCCATAACATCCACTTAAAAAGAGGGGGAAAAGAAAGCTGCTTGTGGAGTCCACTACTGTAAACATTCCCTTGTTTGCAAGTTTCCTAATTATGGGGATAATAAACATCTCTAACAGACGGCTTTAGTGCCTTCATCCCACTTATCCCACTCAAATCCATTTCTGCTCACTAGGTCATCTTTAAGCTAGCCCAGGACTTCAAGTGGAACTGTCACTTTTAGGAGCATAAGCAAGAAACTCATCACCCTCTAGAGAGAAAACATTTCCTTACTCCCTGAATACTGAAAACATCGGCAAAGGATATTATGGTCACAGACTGTCTTCTCATTCCCTGAAATTCATGTTAGAATTACAGGAAAGAACAATTACAGGAAAGTCTTTTGTAAGACTCCTCCATCCCCCTGATGGTCCTCCAGAGGGCCAGCCATGAAGCTTTGGTCCTCAGGCACAACTACCCACCAGCTGGAAATGAAACCCTCGGGCCTGGTTCCTGGATGGCTCCTGGTGCTTTCCTGCCTGCATACTGGTTGCTGCTGGTGACCGGAGGGGCCATGCCCACTTTAGTTCAGACTGTAGATTCTTGTTCAGAAGAAAGACAATACTTGGAAGCTGATCATAGATCGGGGGCACACAGCAAGAATGGAAGAGTGGATGGGTCAAAACCCGGTAGGGAAGAGTACAAGGGACTATGAAGATGGTTCATGGTTGATAAGGTGGTGGGACCACACATGAGGGAAAACACCAATTATACAAAAATGAATGCTCTAAGAACATAAGAAAATAAAAAAAAAATTCATGCTGGCAATGCTCACAGAACCCTCCCTGTGATTCCATAGAGGCCTCCCTGGACTGTGGTCTCTCACTGTCCTTATGTTTCTCAGGAGAGGATGCTGGGTTCACCTATCTACCTGTCTTATGAACACAGGACCTAAGCAATGAGTTGATGCTGAAGGTACCCTGACATGGGTAGCTGTGCCTCCTATACCACCTTCCCAAGGCCAGGGGTTGCTGCTTCTTTCAAGGGTGATGGGGACAGGTCTGATCCATACCCTCCAAAGCCATGCAGCCTTCTGTAGAAAGACTGGTATCTCAGTCTCTAGGGTCAAATTTCTCAGCCAGGCAAGGAAAGAAAAGGCTGAGAGAGAGGACAGCCAAGAGAAGCGTCTTCAGGACTGCATTTGCCACCACCAGCAGCCAGGAGGCATTCCCTGAAGTCCCTGGCTGGATGGCAGTTACTCTATCTCTGCCATCTGTGGCCATATCTTACCACATCATGTAGAAATTTTTTTGACTAGACTGTAGGTCATGAGGACATGATCTAGTTATTCTTCATGTTTGTCTCCCCAAAAATCACCAGAAGGCAGGGAGGGCCAGCTCCATAGGCACATGGACAGTGCTGTCTTGCAGGTTTCCTCGGGTTTGAGGTAATTCTCCTCACTTTCTTAACAGCTGCACTAAAGGACCACACATTTTTAGTTTGCAACAGGACCAGCAAGTTATGTCTACAGTGTAGGCTGTAATAAGCACCCTGTATCACATATTAAGAGAAAGAGCGTGAGCACCAGGCCTAACCTGTGGCTCTCCTAGTCACTAGTTTTGTGCCCTTGGTGAAGTGGTTTGCCCTTCCTAAGCCACAGGCTTTTTCACTCTAAAACTGAAATAATAATAATAATAAAACTGAAATAATAATGATAATAAAGTTTATATTGGAAATTAAATTAGATACTGCAGCTCATATGCGCACGACAGTTCCTGACACAAAATTCAATCTCAATTAATACTCAACATCCCACTAAGTCTGACTGCCACCACTGTTACTATTAACACAAATGCCAGCTGAATCTTGGGAGAGAAACTGACATGGGCAGAGAATAAACATCTTCAGGAATGTTCCATGTGGCTGTGGGTTCCAGCACCCAAAGCTGTCTCTTAGGGCACTGAACCATTTCCCAGCTGTGGCCTGACCACAGGCAGTAGTCACTGGTCTGAGATTTCTGACAGGAAGGAAGGTAAGAACCAGCCAGTTTTGCATTCCTCTGTCCCATCTCATAGGTAAATAGACTCTTACCCACTCCATCTAACTTCAAGCCCAGTGATGTCTAGTTTCCTCCACATCAGCTATCTGTAACAGAGCAACAGAGTTCTCACTTTACACAAATGGGATTTTCCTCTCCAATAACACCCCAAGGAAGGTATCAAGAGCCACGGGGCACATGGTGTCCTGTAGAAAAATGTTATATGTCAAGGACCAGCATTTCTCCAGAGTCCCAGAGACAATTACCAATCGATTGAACTTTTATTTCTCAACAATCACCACTATCTATTTTTAAATTTCTATCCATTCCTTGACTACAAGCAGGGATTTGTCTGTGTGTCTTCCAGCATTTAGATGCTCTGATTCTAATAGACAGTTAATGATGGTTGATTATAATGTACAAATGAAAAACTTTCAGATTCTTATATAATGTTAAGGCCTTTAAGAGAGTAAGATTCTATTCTAAATGCAGTTTAAAATATACAGCCAAGTTACGAGGAGTCCAGGCTATTCTTTGGGTCGTGGCCATGGATTGCAGTCCACAAAAATGTCATTTCTTTAATAACTATACTTAACTTTAATAAGAGCTCATGGTACAGGTGGGAGAAACTTAAGCCCAGACAAGCTGGTTTTGTCATTCTCTCCCTGGAGTTGCATCTAAGTTCCAGAAGGTCTAAAGTAGTGCCAACACCCAAGAAGGTTGTCACTGCAGCTGCAGCAGCAGCTGTTCATATTGACATCTATTCAGTGGTCCTGGATCTAGCAGGTCTTTGACTCCATGTTCAAATAGTTCACTGCTTAGTTGTCTCATCTTCTTGACTATAAGACTCCTCCACATTTATTTGTTTGATCTGTCTGTTGATCTTTATCTCTTTGTCTAGTTCCCTATCTGCTCATCTCTGTACTTCCCTTTCTCCTTCTGGAACAAGGGTCATTTGTTTATCTTTCAGTAGGATGCACTACAGGAAATCCAAGGGAACTGTCAATATGTCTCCACCATGTCTGAGCTATCCTTGTGTACATGAGAAGGATTTCAAAGCTCCAGGGCTTGCCATCTTGATTTCAACAGCCTGTATATTATAGCCACAGAGAAGCCTTTTTACTTGGCAATTCTTTAACCTCTTCCCAGGAAAGGGAACCCAGAGTTCCACTGTTTTCAAATCCTCAAACCAGCTTGGGTTTCAATTGTTTTCCGATTCTGAAAAAGAGAGAGACACAAGAGTCCTTTCTCAAAGACCCACACATCTGTTTCCCACACATCTGGTCAAAGGACACTGCTCATGTGAGCACTTGGGCCTCAGGAAGCCCACTTTTTAAGTCATCTGTTGTCCCAGATTCATTTCCTCTGCATGAAGCAGAGGACTTAGACTTTAAAAGTTCAAAAGCCAGGAAAATGTCCTCGCTCTTCTCTTTCTGACTTGTCGTGTCTCCTCAAAAGCTGCTATTACAGCGCACCTAGAGTGAAGTTAGACATTTCTAGAATTGTTCTATCCAATATAGCATGAGGCAGGTGAGTGCCAGCATCATGGCTGGTCAGATTTGAGAAGTGAAAAACACATTCAATTTCAAGCACTAAGAAAGGAAGAGCACTAAAAATAGTTTAACTAGTTAATGTCACATTAAATTAATAATATTTTAGAGATATTGGGTTAAATAAAATACATTGTTAAGATATATTCTTTTCACTTTTTTAATATGAAAACTAGTCAATACTAAATTATATATGTGATTTGAGTATATCCTTATAGTGGACAGCACAGCTCTAGCAGAATAATGAAGGAACTAGTAATAAGTAAGCTAATATTTTTAAAATGTTACTTCAAATCTGTTTAATTTCTGGGCCAAAATTGCTGTTGAACTCTAAAATTCAAGAGGAACTGAATGTACATTGAGTCAAACCAGCATAAGAAACTGGGGAGATAAAGAGGAATGATGTATTATCCTTTAGTTCCAAGCTCCAAAAATGCCCCCATGACAAGTTCAGAGTGGGGGCATTGTTCTTTGCAATTATCAGTGGGAAGAGGTAAGACAAGAGACAGACCCTTAGAGGAGGAGTCCAACATGGAGACCTTGGTGGGAAGAGGGTCTTCCATGTGGGAAGAGCAGAACACTAGTCAGTGTGTTCAGGAGACAGTGAAAAGATTAATGTGGCTAAGGGAAAACTGGAAACTTCTATTAGAACCAGGTTATAAAGGCCATCAGTGTCTTGCTAAAGGGTTAGACCTTATTTTCTGAGAGAATGGTGATGCATCCAAAGGCTTTTAACTGGAAAATTTTCATGATTAGAATGTAATTTTAGAAATATAACAGAGAAAAGTGGAAGATAGACTTAAATGGAGAGAGACAAGAGGCTGGCATGTAGGTGAGTTGTGGGCTGTAGGGGAGGTTACTATAACTGTATTTTCTGTGATATTGTGTGAATTGATTCTATAGCAGATCCATCTGGTCTACTCATTGCTCACATTTGAAAGTAAAGCTGAAGCAGCACATTTTGCAAAATCCTAGTTAAACAAAATATCTCTAGTCTTCCACTCAGAGCTAGCTTAACATTCTACTTCTGTTTGCACAGTAATCAAATTTTCAGGAAAGAAGCTTTGTCTGTTCCTAGAGAACACTCAGCTCACTTAGGGCTTCAAGTGCCCCTAAGCCATTAGCTCTTGAATTTGCTTAGTTCCTTTTTCAGGGTGGATGCAAAAGATGTTTAAGGGTGAGTTTTGCATAGACATATCCTATGGAGGTGAGCAAGATGGGTGTTCTTTCTTAACTGGTCTAAAAGTGGTCCCATTTGCTCATTTCTCACCACCCCCAACACACATACACACACACACAAATTGACCTCTGCCCCTTCCAAAGTACAACAAAAGAACAAATGTAACAACGTAGCTGTAACTGGAGGTGATGGTACTAAGATAAGTAGGAAAAGACTATAGCTGATGATTTTAGTCATACGTGGAATACAGAGAATAAAGCATACACACACACAAAATGTATTGACAAAGTTAAACCAAAATAAACCCTAGAACTATGACTGAAGAACTGAGGTTGCTAGAGGGGAAAGACAGGTAGGGGTTGACTCAAAGAGGGAAGGGGTGGTACCATGGTCCACAGTAAAGGACCACAGTTGTTTCATGGAAAGGATGTTGGGGTGACATACATCTGTGGTGGTATGAAACTATTCCCCTAAATCAAATATACAGTGTTATAAATCAATGTCATCTCAATAAAGATTTTTTTCAAAAAAAGCAAATGCTAACTCCACTCTGCCACACAGTCAAATAGTATAGTAGAGGAGAGCCTGAAAACATTATTTAACAATCTGAATTTGTACTTTTACTACTTTTAATGGATAATTTAACCATCAATGGCTAGATGAATCTAGGAGGTTATACCAAGTTCTTCAAAGAAGAATAGGGCTCTTTCTGAAAATTCTGGCTTATTGGTTGGGTATATTGGTACCTAACAGAAAACGCTATTGACAATAGTCAAATGACTCTGTGGGAAACAGTGCTCAGAAATAAGCAAAAACCTATTTTGAATCTTTCCATATGAGATGCCTCTTAGTTTGCCATAACTAACACTCCCCAGTCTGTCCTGCACCCTACTACTCCTCACCACTGTGAAGAGTACAGTTAAAATGCAGATTGTATTTCAGCTGGCTTAGAGTGGAGATTTTTTTCCTGAAAAGTTTATAACATGAGTCAGGAGATTCTTGACAATAAGTGAAGTCTGAGAATCATACCTGGTCTGCTCAAATCTGTTTACAGGAGCGTGTTTAGCAAATTGCCTGAATTTAGCTGGCCCAGAGGAGTGCAAAGGTTTGGCCTTCAGGCTCTTGGACTGAAGAAGACAAAGAAAATAATTTAAAACAAAGCCTATCAGCAAACAGAAAATAGTGATGTGAGATGAATTTTTAAAGCAGGTGTGAGCAAAATCAAGAAGCAAATTCTATCAGCTGGGTGTGCACGATCACCAGTCACAACTTAAGCAGACCTCCCTCCTCTGACAGGAAAATGCAAGCTATTCTGAAAGCAAATAAAACCTTTGACATATTTTTGGATGTAGCATATAAATCAAGAACAAACTTGTTCAAGGTGACCTAGACTTCAGAACTTTGGCAATTATGCCATGTGACCAAGTCTGCTAAATGCTGTATTTTTACACAGGCCCATAAAGACTCTGACTGGAGCCAGGTAACTGTAGTCATTTAGTAAAATAGTCAGGTTTCTCATCAGTATGTTGGGTCTCTATGTGAGTCAGAAAAGAACAAGCAAGGGAGGCAAGCCTAACAGCTTCTAAGATGAGCATCGTGGCTGATTTAACTCTAAGGAAACAGTTTTGTTTTCCTTTCTTGTTTTAAATGGAAGATAATGTGTTAATCAAAGAAAATTTAATCATTTTGACTTATTCCAAATATTGTTCTTAATGGAGTTTAGGTAGCTTAGAGATTTTTAAAAAGTAAATATTGATGCTATTTTAATTTTAAAAGGTAATACTTGTTTGAAATGTTTGGCGCACCCTACTTGAGACTATTAAGAGCAATAAAGATCCTGAATTCACGAACCTTCTTCTCTATAGCTGAGACCAACAGAGATTCTCTTGCTATATTTAAACATCATAAAACTTTTGCCCATAAAACAAAACCCTCACCATCCACCAATATTCTAGCTCCTGATGGGACACATTCGGAAATCATTGCATACTTTGGTTGTGGAATCTCCCATCTCCTCTGTAAGCATCAGGTTTGCATATCTTCAGAAGGAAAACCACTTCAAGCTTTGTAATCTCTGTTGATCATTGTTTGGTTAGGACATACCAGGCTGGTTTCATCAACCTGATCAAATCTTTGCCTTCAGGCAGACATCTGCTGGTGTTGGCCTCCAGGTGTTTGAGAGCTCTGTTCTTTAAGACACTCCCCCAAGGGGGGAAAGGAACCTTCAGGAAGTCTGCAGGTGCAAGTGTGCTTTAGGGGAAGTTGATGACTATTGCCCTTTTATGCTGTAGATACAGAGAGGTGGGTATGTGTTTACATTGCTGAAGTTCTGACCGGAGGACAGAGAACATGAACTCAGAGACTTTTCCTTGGTACTTGTGATTGTGTTTCCCTCTCTCAGCCAAAATGTGTATCTTAAAGAGTATGAGTAGAAGTGTTGAGAAAATGAGATTTCTGGAAAAAAATTTAAGGAATCTCAGTGAAGAATCACTAATACTAGAGAGAATAAATGCCTGGATCCCACTGCCTGTGCTGAGAGTTACAGGGTTGTTTTGGTACAGAAGATAATGTGAGGTAGATGGTCTTTGCCCAGGACTGATAATGCCACAGTCTTTGAGTGCACATTATCCTTTCTAAGTTCTTGTTCTCTCTCCTCTTGGCTATTCTCCTGCTCTTGTGCTGGTTAGAGATTCTAAAATTATCAATTGACAGTCTCAACCTTTCATCATGGATATTCTCAAGGTCCATCTCAGCCAAAACCAGAAATAAGGCTGATCATCCAGACCTGGGCAAAGTTGAACCCCTAAGAGAATCAAAGAAAAAAGCTACCCAAAGATTAGTAGCTTGAGGGACATATAGAGCATGTTTCATTTAAATAATAATTCCTGGTGGCATAGTGGCCACCAAAAATGAATAGCTCTAACTTCCCATAAGGAATTATCAATAAAAAGAATCAGCCTGTTAGCTGAGATAAGAAACACTCAATATACAACCTTGACCAACAGAATAGTGGAATGCAGATCTGGAGACATCACTTTCCTGAAAAATGGTGGTCTTTCCTCTTCCTTGGCCTGAAGAGTAATCCAAAGGAATGACTGATAAATGGAAAGTGGTCCCATGGGCAACCTGCTGGTGAGTAGGATACTAAGAATTAAAACATACATCACAACGTGCAAAACTGTATGACTCGCAAAACACATGAATGGTAAAAATAGAACACAAATCTACCCCAACTCCCTAGTGCCACCTCATAGATCCAGTTACTCTAATAACAATTCAGCAAGGATTCCTGAGCTTTATAGATAAGAACATTGAGTATTCTAGTAACTCACTGAGTATATGTATTCTGGAGAGAATCTTACTAAGACCACCTTATGACAACTCCAGTCCCACAATCCTTTGTTGATTTCCCTGATGAACTTTCCCCTCCCTGCAGCAACCAATGAAACCTCACCTTGATCCAGTTCTATATTCTTTTAGTAAGTAGGCATTCACCACAGAAGCACACACAGAAGGGAGCACACTATAGTATAAGGGTTAGGAGTATGGACTCTGGCACCAAACTGTCCAGTTTGAATCCTGCTGTACCCTCACTGAGTGACCTTGAGCAAGATACTGCTCTGTACCCCCTTTCTTTGTCAAACTCCATATACTTGTCATGAAGATTAGATGAGTGCCTATATACAAAGTGCTTAAAAATACTACCTGGCATATAGTACATGGCAGTTTCTGCCACAGAGGGAAAACAAAAAGTGAGAGTCAGATACTTGGGGAAATGCCCATGACAGAGAGGAAAATAATCTTAGAAATGCATCAGATGATGTGGTGGGAAAGATGGAGTCTCCCTCTTGCACACCACCAGCTTGGTCTGTGGTAAATGTGGTAAATGTGTGTTGGCTATTACAGTCCTGAGCCCCTGTTCCCACTCTGGTTTAGAGAGCTACCTATTCACAACCCAAGACTTCCTTGGTGCTATGAGACAATACCAAGTTCTGACCCAGGAAAAACAAAAAGTTGAGGGAACTCTAGTACGGGAGGATTTCTTTCTAGATCAAAAAATGAGCTCTTCTGTCTTCATCTTCTCATGCATGTGAAGGCAATGCCCGCAACTATGATAGATTTAGGCTAACAAACTTTCAAGCATGAGGAAGAAAGCAAGCAGATGAGGATGGTGGAAGATAATGGCAGAAACAATCTGGATTCTTGATGGCACCCAGAGCTACTGAAGCAATGCCAGCAAACCTTACTTCAGATTCTTGTTATGAGAGTGGAAAAAAGCACCTATTGTTTAAAATACTGTTCATGCAATTTTTTGTTGTTGCTTGCCCTTAAAGCATTTCTATCAGATACAGCATATTATTCTGAGGTGTTCATGTATCTGCACATGGAGAATTAGCATCAATGCTTGCTGTGTGTCCCATGGGTTCCAGTGATGAGGCCCTCCCACTCCAGGACGACACAAAGTTGGACACATGTCAGAATCACTTGGAGATTGTTAAAGAAACAACCATTACTGTTCTTTATTCTTTTGGCTACTTTCTTCTTTCTCTGCTGAAAGGAAAGATCTAGAAATAATGCTTTAGCAGAGCTCAGGTGCAATTTGACATGTAACTCATTGTTTGAGAACTCACAAAATGAGTGAGATATATTCTATTTTTCATATTTAATATTTTTTCTTAATGAATGAAGGAATTCTAAAAGTTGAAGATAGTTCATAGTTATTATATAAAAAATTTCAGTCAATCAAAAAAGAAACACACACACATTAGGACTTTGTTTCTCAATAAAAGGGTCTTTGAACCCCACCCTCAAACTGCTAGAATAATATTCTGAGGTTTGAATCCAGAAAGAGGCATTTCACACAAACACTGAACGGATTCTAACCTCTCCTATTAATGGCTTTTACAGACTCCCCTTCAAACACCAGGTCATGCTCTAGGCATGGCGCTTCACGTCAGGGTCAAGGCTGACAAGGCCTTAACCTGTGTGATCTACATAGGGATGGGGTAGAGAAGGGAGATATATAATCTAAAAAGGGAACAAATAAAACCATGGAAATTTCAAATAGTAAGTTCTAGAAAAAAGTCAAACATGATTTAATAGGAAATGGCTCGTTCACCTTTAGGGTGAATGAGGAAGGCAGTTTGGGAAAGTCATGTTAAAAAGCTAGCATTTCAACTTGGTTCTGAAGTAAAGAGAGGGCCAACCTTGCCGTGAACTGAGAGAAGAGACTGCCAGGACTACAAGGCAAGGAAAGGCTTGAACATCAATGAGCTGGGCTATGGGGAGGTAGAGCAAGAAGACTGGTTTAGAGGGAGAAATAAGTGATAAGGTTGGAGGATAATCTTGGTAACAAGATGAAAGTTTGAAAGAAATGTTATCTTTATGAGAAGCGACAGGATACTTTGGAACAAGAGCTTTCCTAGTGCTATGAATTAATATAGGCTTAGGTGTGTTCATATTGAGGACAGCAATGAAGAACAGGGCCATTGAACAATTATATGTGCTTTTCACTATACACCTACCACTCAGGTTGTGGTCTATGGACCACTCATCTGCATCAGCTGAGTACCTGACAGAAATGCAGAATTCCAGGCCTGGGATTTTAGTAGGATCCCCAAGTGGTTTGCAAGCACATTAAAACTTGGAAGGTCCAGCTGCAAGCCTAGAGTCAGACACCAGTCTAGGAGTACCAGTGTCTGCATCCCAAAATCAGACCTGACTTCTCTAGGGATTACCATGAGAAAGTGGGGAGAATACCCAGGCATTAAATGCTGCAGTGCAAAGATCATCAGAGAAGTTCATGCAAATGTGGATTCTTGAGCCCTCTGGGGTAGGATTCAGAGATTGCACGTTTCACTAGCACACACAGTGAATTCTGGTGTAAGTGCCCCACAGACCACACCAGGGAAAAGACAGTATTAGAGAGTTGTTGAAGGAAGAAGTAAAAAAGACTAGGAGGCAAGAATGCCAATTAATTTGGCCGTTGATTGATGTATGTTTCTGCTTACTGACTATACCTCTTCTGAAAGCATAACAAAACAATGTAGATTTCTGATGATTATCTAGATCAGAGATATCCTCCTGTCAGGAATTATGCTGGCTGTAAAGATTCTTTAGAGCAGTCTGTAATCTGAAAAGGACCAAGGTCAAGCACAAGCCTGTACCAAGGAAATCTTATGTGTGGGGAGAAATTTCTATGCAGGTTAAAGAAAGAATTCTGCATTTAAATCTACTATCTGATGATTGACAATTACATCAAATTCAAATCCAGGAGACCTGAAAGGGCAGAATAGCACCAAGAATGCTGACAGCAATTTTAACCATCTTTCTCTCCTCTGCAGTTAGCTAATTCTCCCTAATTCTCCCAGGTTCCACTTTTCCCAGAAAGACTTTATAGTGCACTCCACACCTCCAAGTGCACCCTAGTCTAACTTCTACTGGGCTAAGAGACTACTTATGACTTGATTCCTTACTATGTCTTTCCTTGCTTATTGTCTCAAATATGAAATCTTCATCTTCCTACCCAAATGGTTAAATGCTGCATGACAAGTATGATGTTCATCTAACACATTCATTTCCCACAGTGCCTAGAACAATAGAAGCTTGGCAAATACTTGTTTGGTTGAATAATGGCAATAAACACATTACACTGTCTTTCTAAATAGTTTCATCAGTTTGATGAGTGATCCTTAAAATGGCCAATGCCAGGTCATTACTGAGAAAATTTAAATATAAGCTGTCCATCAGTACTTTATAAAAAAAAAATAATAAAACTAGAAATCCAGTGTTACCTTGCATCTTATAGCTTTTCAAATATTTCTTGGGAATTGAGAAACATTGAAAACAGCTTTGGTGTTTTGTTTTTATAATGTGGTAAAAAAAACACTCAACATGCGATCTACCCTTTTAACAAATGTTTAAGACACAATACAGTATTGTTGAATAGAAATCCCAAGAAGTCTAGAACTTATTCATCTTGCACAACTGAACTGAATGGCTGTTCCCTCCCCGTTTCTCCCAACCCTAACTGCTGGCAAAAATTCTTTTTTAAAATATGTCAGTCATTTACATGCTGATATAACTTTAGGGTTACACTCATCCATATAAAAATGTAAATCAAAGCAACAGTAAGAAATGACAATCATGCTCCTTCTTTCTGGTCCTGACTGACTATTTTACACAGCTTGTAGCAATAGAAACTAGTAATATTGGTCCTTATGTGGTATATTTCACAAAGCATAATATCCTCCAGTCATCCATTTTCTCACATGTTATAGGTAGTCACATATAATGTGTTAGCCTTCTTAAGGCTGAATAATATTCCATTGAATATATCTGCCACACTTTTGTCCATTCATGCAGATAATGAAATTAAGGGGTCATTTGCAGATAGTAATCACCATTGCAAATCGCAGCGAAACTAAAGAACAAAAGCATAGTGATTGTCAATCACTTTAGGCTTTTATGTCCTGTTCTTTGTAGTTGCCACTAGTGGAATACTCTAAAAAGAAGAAAATAAATATAGTAAATTTTATGTAAGTGGCTTGCTTTTTTAACATACTAATAGAAAAATCACAAATAGCATCATCTACCTGATTTATTGATAAGAAAAACTTTGTGATTCAACACTTCTCCTAGTATATCCTTCATAGAGAGAGAACTAAGTTGGTAATGGTAAAATATGAAGTAGCTCTTCTTGAAATAACTGGATTTTTTTCTTTCAAGCTTAGATTTAATCCTTTACTTCTATCCACTCCCTATGGCAATAGAACTTCACTTACAGTTTTCACAACAGGAAAAAAAAAAGAACTATGGATTGAAGGCCAAGAGGAGAAAAGAACAAAGAGAAAAGGAAGAAATTGTTATTTCAACACTCATTCAATATTGAAGACTGGCATGCTTGAGCGTGTATCTTCCAACCTTCTTTCCAAACCTCAAATTCTCTTGCTAGAGGTGGAAGAAAGGATAAGAAGAAAACATAAAGGATAGAACAAACCCACATCCAGACCAAATCCCACAATGACTGTTTTAGAAAGTAACTATACAATATGAACATTTTAAAAAAAATATTACACAGGAGCTGAGACATCTAATTAAGTGTAGATATTTTTATATATCTATAAACAGAAAATCCATTCTCAAAGAAAAATTAAGTTTTATTTCATATCATTTCTAAATTCCCAGAAGTGTCCTTTGATTGATTCTGTCCCCCAGGGAGTATTCTAGAACCCAAGGATTATTTAAGCCTAAAGTAACCACTTCCCATGCGTATTTTGCTTCCCCATGTTAACACATCTTTATGCCTCCTCACCTCCAAATCCAAGACCTTTCACTAATCTCATTCCAGTGGAATTTTCCTATAGTCTCCAAAGTGTGCCATATACTCCACTTCACCCCACAACAGGTCTTTTTTGCTCCAGACTAATTTTTTTTTTTGCAGTGCCAAAGTTTATTTTGATTATCAATTCATCTGTTTGTTTCTCTTTCTACTACTTATGAAAGAAATCACTGTGTTTTTCTTGCTCTGTTTCACTTATTTCACTAAGTACAATACCATCTTTAGCCATGCATCTTGTAAATGGAAAATTTCATGTTTTATATAACTGTATAACATTCCACTGTGTATACATGCCCCATCTTCTTTTTTGTTTGTTTGTTTGTTTGCTTGTTTTATTTTACATCGGTGCCTACCCCAGGGTTCTCTTATCACCTTATCACACACAAACCATCATCTTACTCTTTTGTGCCTTTCCCATCCCTGATCACCACCCCCACCTTAATCTGTGCTTCAGGTCTGATAAAGTTTCATTTTTTTTTAATTTTTATTTTTGCATATTTTACAATATATGATTGTATAACTGATGAAGTTTTAAATTTTTCTTTTCCATTTGTTTGTTTGTTTTCCCTATATCCCTCATATGAGTGAAATCATCCAATATTTCCCTTTTTCTTTCTGGCTTATTTCTGCTAGCATGATTCTTTTTAGTTCAATCCATGTTGCACGAAGGACATAAATTTGTCTTTTTTGATTTGATGAATAATACTCCATTGTGTACATATACCACAAATTTCTGATCCATTTACCTATTTGGGGGCAATTGGTTTGCTTTCATATCCTGGCTATTGTAAATAGTGCTGTAAAAAATATTTAAGTGGAGGTGTTCTTTTGGATTAGAGTTTTGTAGCCTTTGGGTAGATTCTTAGTAGTGAGATTGCTGGATCAAATAGTAGTTCCATTTTCAGCAGTTTGAGGATCCTCCATACAGCTTTCCATAATAGCTGGACGAGTTTATATTCAACCAGCAATGTGAAAGTGTCCCTTCCTCTCCACATCCATGTCAGCACTTGTTGTTGCCTGTTGCTTTTTTTTTTTTAATATGTACCATTCCTACTGGTGTAAGATGGTATCTCAGTGTGGTTTTTTTTTTTTTGCATTTCCCTGATTATTAGTGATTTTGAGCAGTTTTTCATATGCCTATTGATCATTTGTATTTCCTCTTTAGAGAAGTGATTTTTTAGACCTCACCAATTTTTGACTGACCTTTTTGTCTTGTTCTTGTTAAGTTGTGTGAGTTCTTTGTGGATTCTTGTCATCAAGCCCTTAATACTTGTGTGTAGGGTGAATATTTTTTCCCATACAAATGCTTTTTGTTGGTGGTGTTTTGGTTATTGTCTCTTGCTGTACAGAAGCCTTTTAATTTAATGTAGTCCCAGCTATTTATGTTTTTCTTCATTTTTTAATCATCTATAGATGTATCCTGAGAGGGTTCAGAAATGTAAGTCTTGGAGTGTTTTGCCCATATTTTCTTTTAATATATTTTATGGTTTGAGGTCTGACATCCAAGTCTTTTATCCATTTTTGTGTTGATTTTTGTATATGGTGTTAAGAAGTGGTCTAGATTTGTTTGTGTATGTGTTGGCATGTAGCAATCCAGTTTTCCCTGCACTATTTATTGAAGAGATTATTCTTGTTCCATTGTATGGTTTTAGCTTCTTTGTCAAAAATTAATAGACCATACATGTGTGACTTTATTTCTGGGCCATTGATCTGTGAGTCTGTTTTATTCCAATGCCATGCTGCTTTAATTACTCGGGCTTTGTAATATAATTTGAAGTTTGGAAGTCTGTTCTCTTTTTTTTGGTCAGTAGTGTTTCAGCTATTAGAATCCTCTTATTATTCCGTGTGAATTTCAGTAGTTTTTGCTCAATCTTTTTAAAGAATAACATTGAAATATTTATTGGGATTGCAATGAATTTGTAGATTGTTTTTGGCAAGATGTCCATTTTGATGATGTTAATTCTTCCAATCCATGAGCAGGGAATGTCTTTCCATTTCTTCTAAGGTTTCTTCTATTTCTTTTAACAATGTTTTATAGTTTTGGTTGTATAGGTCTGTCATGTCTTTTGTTAATTTTATTCCCAGGTATTAAATTTCATTGGCACAATGGTGAATGGGGTGGTTTTTATAACTTCCTCTTCCTCTGTGTGTATGGGGTTTTTTGGAGGTTTTTTTCATATAAGAAGGCTGATGACTTTTATATGTTGATTTTGTAGCCAGCTACATTACTAAACTGGTTTATTGCTTCAAGTAGTTTTTCTGTAGATTTTTTGGGATCCTTTATATAAAGTATCATATCATCTGCATATGGTGATAGCTTTACTTCTTCTTTCCCTATTTGTATTCCTTTTATGTCTTTTTCTTGTCTTACTGCCTTAATTGGGACCTCCAGTACTATGTTGAAAAGTAACAGTAAGAGGGGGCTACTTTTCCCTTATCTTCATCAGTTTAACACATAACACTATGATATATGCTCAAAAATACCTTAATTGAGCATTATAATAAGCAACCTAAAAGGATGAAGCGGAAATAGAATTTTAGATATTTGGATTTTCATTGTATTGTCCTTGGAAAAGCAATTAGAATTTAGATTTTCCATTGACATCATGCATTTCAAGTCTCTCAAAGCAACTAATTCGAACTCCTCCTTCAGGAAAACTTTACTCTTCTCACAGGAACTGTCTTGAGTTCTTCATCTCAGCGTATATTGTGTGTCAACAAACAATATTGACATTTACTTCTGGTAAATAGATGAAAGTTGGGTTTGGGTTATAAACAAGAGTATAAGAAAATTCTCCCAATGTACAGAATACCAGTTAGAGCTTGGGATTCTCTCAATCCATCGCATGGGATCTATAATAGAAATTTCTCTTACAGGAGATATAGAAAGGCAAATAGTGAGTGATATTACTCATATGTGGTATATAAAAGAATAAAACAAATCAATGAACTGAATAAAACAAATTTAAATATTTAGAATATAACATAAAATTAAAGTTACCAGACAGGGGAAGGAGGAAAGTAAATCAGGTAAAAGGTATCAATTATATGGTGAGTGACAGCACTGAAGGTTAGTGGTGAACATGATATTTTGTGTGTGTGTGTGTGTGTGTAGCTGCTGATTTATAATAGTGCACACCTGAAAGCTATATAGCGTGATACCACAATGTTACTTTAATCAAAAGATATTTTAGAAAAGAAATTTCTAAGTTTCAATAAATAGAAAACTCAAAATGAAGTGGTTTAAAATTTATAACATTTATGATCTCTCCTAACCTAAATTTTATTGGCAGGTCAATCTCCAGGTTTTACACAAATGACCTTCACTTTGCTTCTCTAAAACTCTTGTGGGTTTGCATTTCAGGTTAGCACTACCTTCACACCGAAGGTAAAAGGACTGGCACAGATACTAAGTATATACTATGTATACACTATGTGTATGCTACTTAGGTATACATAAGGATACTTATGGATCCTGACACATAAGTGTCTACAGAGAGATCAATTTCCTGCTTTCTCCTAGAAGCAAAGAAACTCTTTCAAGAATCTCCCAGTGTTCCTCCACTAAAGACTTGACTGAGTATCTAGATCACATGCATATACCTAATCAAAAGAGTTAGGACCACTATGACAGTTTAGACTAGTCAAGAAGTAAGTCCAGGGCTGGAACCTTTAGTCATACAGAGGGGCTGATGCCTGAAACAAGTCAGGATCCTTTTAGGAAAGAAGAAGGATGTGTGAAAAATAATGTCCAGTAACCAAGAGTCTCAATTAAGTAAGTCATTTCCCTAAAATATTAATTTGGGGTAGTGATTGAACAATCTGATCTTTATCGATAAAAGAAAACTCAAATGAACAAGGCTCTGCCCTTCTTTACTAGGAATAAGCAATATTGTGCCCTGGTACAGTGGGTTCTTTTTTAATCCATGAGAAACTTGGTAACATCAAAAGAGGTACAGGCTTTTATGTGTCTTTATCTACTAGGAAAATGACATTGCATGTAATTGAACTATTTTTATACAAATAATCTGCTAGAAAAGTAAAAATGGAGGATTTAATTATTTTATGGAGAGCTACAAGTTTGTAAACCCCTCAAGGGAAAAGATACTTGCTTTTCTATTTCATAATATCTTAGAGAGATAACCTCTCCTGGTAAGAATACAATTAAGTAAATAATTGATACATTCAATTGATAATTCCATTAATTCTTTCCAGGTACCACCTAACCCCTAATGAAAACTAGAACTAAGTTTTAACCTGTGTGTATTAATGAAGATTTGTGACTTTAGGAGTTTTTTTTTAACCCTTCAAACATCCTTGCACAAATATTCCCTAAAAGCAGGGACCTGAAAACTGGAATTTGAATATTCTTTCTGATCACCATGTGGGCTCTTCTGGAAAACAAAACTATAGTCCCTGACTCAGGCAAGCCTGATCTGGAGAAGTTCAGATCTTGGTGAAGCTTTCCCCAATTTCAACTTGGATGTCAGTTAGAACCTCATTCCTAAGAATTAGTGAGTTGAAAAATCCCAAGATGGAATATCAAAGTTTCATTCTGTTCAGATGTACACACACAAAGTAAGTTTAAATGAAATTCTCTATATGATTTGAGATGTTTGTCTTTTTCTTCCTACTCTCTTGTTCCCATATTTAATCTCCCACTTAAAGGGTTTATGCTCTTTCCCCTTTTCTTGAAAAAGTGGAAGTTGCTGAATTTACTGGTTCTTCTTCCTTGACTCTAGGCTTTTATCTCTCTACTCTGACCCCAGCCTCAAAGTTTGCTGTTAAGTTTGAGAAGTCCTTAGATACAATGGCTACCCAACAGGTCACCCTGACTCTCCCCCAAACTGAGCGTTGCTGATTCATGGGATGCTTCAGGGATTATAATAGCCACAACTGAAATAGCTGTCCAAACAAAGATGTTTAGATAATAGCAGCTCTTGAAAAAGACCAAACCCTGTTACAAATCAATTAGTTATCCCTTATTTCAAAGATATTCAGTGCGGTTTTCATGCTGGGAATCAGGTAGAATGGTATTTCCTGAGCTGATTTATACAATGCTAATATTTATCAGGTAAAGGAAAGAAAATATTGAAAGAGTAAAAAGTCAAACTAAAATTCTCAATTTTAAGATCATTTTTCATTATTTAATTGCCCCAAGGTGTAATCAAATGCTCATCTAAATGTCTAAGGACAGAGTAATTTAAGATCTATGGATTTTTACTGAGAATAATGGTCAAATGTAATATGTGCATTTAATTAAATATCTCAAGAAGGCTTTGTAGTTTATAAATAACTCCACATATTATTTCATTTGATCATAATGACAGCCCCGTGAAGTAGGTGAAGCAGTTTTAAGGGGATACTGCCCCCATATCTTGATAAACTCAGACTCTGAGAGGTTCTATGTCTTTAAGTTTATAAAAGGAAGAGCCAAACCTAAAATCAAGGTCTTTGATTCACTCTTTCCACTGCCCCCATTGCCAATTCACATTCAGAACAAGAGATAGAGTCCTCATTGCCTAAACAAATAGAGGGAAACTCGAAGCTCAAAAGGCAACAATTGCTGTTCAGGAGCTTTTTCTTTCATTTGAATGCTGTGGTTTTGCCTTCCTGTCTATGTCTCTTTGGGTCAATGTAAGAGAACAGCCCTGTTTCTTGAAGGAGAGTCTGGGAGAATCTGAAGAACCAGCAATAGCCCCCAAGGAACATGGAAGGGTAAGGTGCTGAAGGCTAATGAGTGAAACTAGGGAAAATTCCCCCAGTGAAATGCTAAATCACTAGTTTTTCCTGGAAAGCTGACCCACAAATTATTTGAGGATTGTCCTTTGCATCAACATTCAAATGCCTGATTAAACAGAGGGTGGCCCAATGTCCTTTTAAGAGTAACGCTTAAGGTCACATCACTCAATCATCTTCAATTCTTAATATGAAAGTACCTTTGATCCCTTCCCAAAAATGTTGCTAACTTTTATTCTTTTAGAAACCTCTTGAAGAGCTTGAGATAGGGCTCAAAAAACACTCTTCCTACCAAGAACTCTAGGTCAGGACCTAGGATGGCCATTCAGACAGCAGTTATGATCTCCAAGTGCTATCTGGTGATGTGCTCTCAACAGGCAATGAAATTCATTGCAGTTTAGATAGGTTTTCCTTAGGGGATTGGAAAATAACTCAATAATAATGTTTCAGACTAAACAGATCTGAAACTCTAATGAAAGATAATATGCAGTATTATAAGAGAGGATTTGTAGATCAGGTTTATTTTTATGTCTTTAATATCATTCTGCATTCTTCCAAATTGTGCAGCAAATATATTCAGCTGCAATTCAGTGGTGATGTGGGAAGCCATTGCCAGGATCATTGATTAAAACAGGTAACCCTTAAGTCACAGCTATAATAGGTCATTTGAGGGGGAAATGTGGTTTTAAGCAGTAACAAAAATGTAATTGTAGACATTATTTTTTTAATTGTATTAAACAATTTATTTATACATATATATATTTCACATCATACAATGGAATGTGGCAATCTGGAAAAGGATTGAGGAACTGACACAGGTATAGTCTTCTGCTCCACTCACCTGCTGCGAGAGTAAAATGTACTTACTGTCATAAAAATAGTTTGACACACATCAATTTTTGGTTGATTAATGATTCAGCTGTGATGGAGCTGCCTATAGCACAATAGACTGCTTTTCTCAATAGCAGAAATCCTTACTGGGGTGGAAAAGTAATTTTTCTTCACTTTGCCTGTGTGATCTGATAATACCATTCTAATTGTGTCTGGGAGGTAAAATAAATGCACACAGGAATGAAAATAAGACTGCCTTTGATGGTAAAAATAATTCCTTTCTGGGCAAGCCTAACTGATTATTACAAAGGAAATTTAGAAGATTATCATAATTAACCTAACATTTTTATTTATCAGTAATCCTTCAGTTTATTGATACAAAATAAGAAGTGGTAATCATGAAGAAAATTGCTAACCAAGGGTTGAGATCTGTTTTACCAATGAAAAATGCACATATATATTTGTACCAGAATATATAGAGAAGGAAAATATTGGCATCTTTAATATTACTCATTCTTTTATTCTTTGAAATACTGACTCACTCCTTCCATGTGCAAAGCACTGTTTAGGCTCTGGAGATGGAACAAAAACACAAAAATCTTGACTTTCAGAGTTTTCATGTATTCTTATGTAAAGAAACAGACATTAATCAAAGTCAGTAAAATATTTAATACTTCAAAAGTCAGAGATTTATAATCAAAGTATGAATCAAATATACAACAAATAAGAAGTAAAAGATTCCCGGCTCTGTAAACACTGCACAGTCCACAGCATCAGTATTACTCTAACAGCTACCATGGTGCCTATGTCTATTCACATAAGAATTCAAGAAAGATTTTTCAAATGAGCAGACTTTATATCTCAACTTGACACTAGATTTTCTCCTTGTACCTGCTCATTTCCAAAACTTATTTGAAGTGTCTTACACAAAATTGTTGAGAATGTAACCCAAGTAATAAAGGAAGAAGCACAGATTTGTTGTATGGCTTTATTTATTTGGTTTTTATACAGGGTTTAGATATGCCAAGTGAGCAATACCTTAAGTGGAAATACATTTGACAGCAACTTCCCAGAGATAGATATTTTCATACATATTTCATGTGTGTATTTCTCATACATTTTTTACAAACATACAATTTCCCTTAACATAAGCTGATGGGCAGGTTCAAATATGATTATGAGAGAAAAAAGAAAATATTGTTTTGATAAGTTACTTCTTTAAGCACCAAAGCAATATTTCAATGTATATGGCTTTCTTTAATGTTCCTGGAATAGAACTTAGCATAAAGCAAACTCAGTAAAAATAAGATTATTAGATAGAGTTGACTCTGGGACTATTTCTATCGAGTAATATTAAGACCATGGAATTGGGAGAAAAACTAATGAGCTTCTTTTTTAATTTTAGTGTAGGGCTACAACATCCTGTAGTTTGCTTTTCAGGAAAGATGTTCAGTGTCTCTTCAGTCTTGGATCAAAGAATAGACATTCTCAATCACCTCAGATAAGTGCAAGACTTTCAGAAACGCAATTGGGAGGGGAGAGAAAACAACAGACTAACTAGTCATATCAACCAAATCAACTAACAGGTCAATGGATGTGAGGTGTAGTAACCAACCACAATCTGCATCATTCTAGAGAAGCAACAAATTATCAGACAAAGCTAAATTCAAATTCAAATGTGCGTTCTGCCAATTATTTTCCCTAGGTGGGAAAAGTAATGTCACACTATTTTGTGAATGAAATTTTGCTATTTGAAGTCAATATAATCTTCAGTTCAGGAGTTCAATGATATCTGTTAGTATTGATTTTGAATGTGGATAATATCTCGACTATTTTGGAGATAACACCAGAAAGGAAACTTAGTGAAATCATATGTCAGATAAAAGGAATAGATTTCATGAAACATTGGAATATGAACTAGACAAGATCTCTTGGTAAAATAATAATTTCGAAAAGAAGTGAAACTTACACAGAGGAGAATTGGAAAGTTCGAGATAATGAGAAAGGATGGCTTCTAACCTGGAATTGAATTCAGGGGTTTATCCAAGTTCAATCAGCAAGGACTTCTTCCCCTCCCTCCCTAACTATGTAAAGTAACTTAAGAGATGGCTTGCAATCAACAGACAATACAGCTTGTCCTCTTCAAAAAAGATCTACAAGTTAACATGATAAGATGTCTTGCAAAATCTTATGGGCAATGGAAAGTAAGACAGAGTAGGCTTGGGGGGTAGTGAATTATCAATGAGCCCTTCTTCCATTTCTCCTTCCTCTTTTTTCTGTCATATTCCCTTCTCCCTTCCATGTTATCTATCTTAGCACATTCGATAAAAGTCTAAGACTTCCACATCGGTTTTTTGCTCCTGACTGTGGCTCAGTCAGGTGCTGAAAGGTAGTGTTCAAGACTGAGTTTGCTGGTATTCTATCCATGTATTTTTCATTTATCTCCTCATGTAGAAAAGTACAACGTTTAGATGAAAAATCAAACATATTTGGGTCATCAAGACAAGCTCTCCCATTACAGAGCAAAAGAGTAGAGCTGTGATGACTATGAATGATCTGCCTAAGAAGAAATGAACAGACAGAAATAGAAAGCAGATGTCAGCAATCTTGAATTCAGGGCACTACTCTGCCTCTAGCTTATTTTTAGCAAAAATGTTACTGAAGGCCTTTCAATTACAAAATTAATTTTTCAGGATTGTCATTAATCTCATAGGATAAAATAAAACTTTTTTTTTGCCTATAACAGTGAAAAACGCTTTTAAAAGTATTTTGCTGTGTGTTCAGTAGTGGTTGGGGTGTTCCCTGACTTTTAATTTTCCCAGTTTGACTTGGGAATAATGAAATGTAACCCATATTTGATAGATTGTAACATAACTGTTTACATATTGAGGGTGTGTCAACTTCCTCCAGGCTGGGAAGTATTATAGCCTTATATAATATTTGGCGTTCATGTTCCGGGTGTACAACAGGAACACCAACAGTCTTGTTAGCTAAAATTAACCAAGCTTTTAGTTGGGAACTGAATTTGCCCTGCCCATGCCAGAGGGAATACAAGTACTTCCATTCAGGTTTTGAACGAAATAATTAATGATGTCAGCAGCTCTATTGAGATAGACATTTTGCACTACTTAACAAACAGGCTATGCTCGCAACTGCTTAGAAGTCTGGGGAAGACCTTAAAGATCTGCATTCACTATACTTTACTTACACTATACTTTCCCTGCAAATCCTCAGACTTGCCTTGATTCTTGTCTTTTTGGTTTTACCACACCTGGGTTGGAATGAGATGAGGGGAAAATGGGGTTCTGATGCCCAGACTATGTGTTACAGACTACAACATCCTGGTACACCTCAACAATGGAACTCTTTAAAATGTGGCTTTTTTGGAACCATACCAGCCACACTTAAGTTGCTGCTCCATTTAAGGCCATCATAGGGCTTTTAAAGAGCAATTTAACTACTATAGACATGTACATTTTTGCCTATTAAAAATAGCTAGACAAAGAATGTGACCTATGTTTATAGGACAAAATTGTTTTATCCTTTTCACAAAAAGTAGTTTCCTTTATTTTTAACCTTTAAAGTACCTTGGCAGTTTGATATATAATTAACAGCTTAGCAGGATGAAAAAGAAAAGAGCAAAGTGCAACAAAATTATACTAAGGTCAGTTTAAATTTCTTAACGTAAGTACAACCACATAATAATTGATCTCCACATAGCACACAGCAAGAATCCACATTCCCTCTCATTTACTTGGCTCCGTGAAATGCAATTTAAAAAGGGGAAATCTCCTTTGGAGAGCATGTAAGGTCCTGCCTTCAGCATAAAAGAGAGAGACTTTTGAGACAGTATGAGATACAGGTTGCCCTCCAAATCCTGCATGATTTTTAAAAGAATAAGCTTATGAAAGTTTCCTAGCAGAAGATCAAAGAGCTTTATATATGAATTTTGGAGGATGGTTTTACAATTAACAACGTGCTCTCATTTCTCAAAAGTATGAGTAGAAAGAACTATTATTCAATTTGACTCTTCGGGTATCTTCAGAAGACCTACTCTCAGTTCTATAACAGTTGAGCACATCAGGAGAACTGGTGGCACACAAATAAGAGACTAATGAACTTTTTATTTTTCCACAGACAATTATAGTAATTGAATGCTTTCCTCTCAAACGCCCCAAAAAAAAAAAAAAAAAAGACTGTCTAACTGTCTAGCCCCTTTGAGAACAGTTTGGTGAGTTAATAACCTCTCTAATAAATTTATTGATTCTGATAAGAGAATGAGATCTTGAAAACTGAACAAAGAATCTGTTGGGGAACTTAAAAAATAAAGAAATTGAAGGAAATCAGATGAGCTTGAAAGAGAAAATATCAACTGGTGTCACCATGGGAGAGATGAAAAGGCTAATCTTTTTCATGAGATGGGAGGTGAGTCCCTTAATTTAAAGAAACAGAGAACCAAAAAATGAAATCTATTTAGAGCATTTTTAAAAATGTATAAAATGTATGGTGACATATAGAAGAAGACCAGTTTCCAAAGAATTCACAAAATAAAACTAAACTTCTAAAGTACAAAATGATAATAAAGTATTATTACAATGTTGATTAAGCTCACGGCTTTCAGTGAACTGGGTACAGAATCAGGCTTTCTCCTACTAATATTTGTGATTAGAGAACAGAAAAGTAAAATGTTTCATATTAATTGTATTCACTTGGGAAAATATTTAGAAGAATATAAAGAAGTATTCCATCTTTCCCCATTAAGTATTTTTATTTTATATATCCAGAAACTAAGAGAGAAAGACTATGAAAAAGTATAGAGTCACAGTACTTCCTATTTGGTATCAGGCGTTCTAAACATTGTCTATATGTGCACAGGTGTTTTTCTTAAGTACACATTCACAGCAAAAAAAAAAAATTTAAAAATAGCAAGGTTGTGTTTCAGTCTGCTATACAAATATACAAAAGGTTCTGTGTTCCTGGATGTGAATTAGATATGTCTTCATACATACACAACAAAATGCAAATGAGTTGTAAATGTCCACTAAATTTTGTCATTTTCTTGGTAGTATTTAAAAGAAGTTGTTATTTAGGTAGATAAAGAATCTCTAATAGAAGTAAGTTGAGGGAAATTGCCAAGAGAAATTAAAATTATTCATTATTCATTATTATTCATTATTCACAACAGCTAAGATTTGAAAGCAACCCAAGTCCTGGATGATGGAAGATTAGATATAAAGTAGATGTGATGGATCTATACCATCAAACACTTTATAAGGAAAGTGAATTTTTTTTCATTTGCAGCAAATAGAGGGAACCTGGAGGAATTAGGCAAAATGAAATTAGCAAAAAGATAAAGACAAATATTGAGCAGTTTCACATATAAGTGATACAAGGAAACAAAGTAGATAAACTGACAGAGAAAATGAAAAAAAAAAAACTGGTTGACATTGATAAATGCATTGAGGTTAGCAGAGGTGAGAAGGGTAGAGCAGAGCGAAGAAAAGCCAAAGAGGTTATATTAGTAGGTATTTTGTTTTTGCTAAAATCAAAATTTAGCAAATTTAAAATTAAATTTAAAAAGAACTCAAAATTAAAAAGAACAGTCATTAAATTTCTTAAAAAAGGAAAGTGAAGACACAAAAGGGCACAATGTAATGATAATTTAAAAAGCAAAACTGCTTTGTTTTAAACATATATAACATATAACATAATATAATTCACTAAATTAATAAACTCTTGCTAGGATGCACCACAGCTGGGCAGAACTAAACTTTACGATACTGCAAATAATTTTTTGTTTCTTCCCCTACAATCAGACATTGGGGACTCTGTGTAACAAAGTGACAAAGTTAGTAGTTTGAATAATATTTTACAGCCACCCCACCACCCTAAGAACTACCTAAGACAACTCTGCCAATCTCCCAACAGCAGCTTCCTTCAAAGAAACACCAGTGTTGACCTTATACTTATGGCCAGGGTGGGGGGTTCGGGTTCACACTGCATAAATGGTCAGTCCCCAAATGCACTTAACTAGAGAAGCTTCACAAGATCGGCAGGTAGCCCCCCCCCTCTATGTACCTCTCTTTCTCCCTCCCCCCCTCCCTTTCTTTCTCTCTCTCCCCCTCCCTCCTTAGACTAGGGAGGGAGGTTAGCTGCTGGATGGATAGACGTTTCCTAACATACTTGAGATGGTGCCTGAGGGGGAAAGACAACGTGTGGAAGGATATGGAAGGAAAGCCACCGTTTCGACCCAGGCGTTTTCACGTTCATCTCTGGAATCCTCCCTCGGGGAAAGCGCGTCTGGAGTTGTGGGAAGGAACACGTCCAGCCAGGTGCCCAGCTCACATCAGCGGGATGTCTGGCGAACTGGGACCACCAGGTCTGGCGGCGCGGGCGTGGGTGGGGGTCTGCGCCACACCGGGGCCAGCGCGCACGCACGTCCAGGAGCCTTAACCACCATGGACAGCTCACTGGCTTCCTCCAGCCAGCTTCGCGGTTCACAAACTCCACCCCAGCCACCAGCGAGATTGTTGCTGCACCCTGGAGAAGTGCCCTCTATTCCTCAGTCTACACCCCCGCGCCCCGCGGCAGGCAACTGCAAGCAGAAGTAGCTGTTTAGAGACCGCGCGGGTTTCAAGAATTTACCATCGTCCCCTGCCCTCACGTCAGTCCTGGAAGGTGCCACCCTGTTCTGAGGTTCAGAGACAGTTGGCAGAGAGTACTGGATTCCACGTCCTTTCATTTTCTCCGGCGCGCCCCTCTGCCCGCCTCCACTTTGCAGACAGTGTTAAATGAAATAAAACAGACGGGTCCCAGCTCCCGCAACGCTGAGCTGAAAACGGTAGGCAGGGAAGACGGTGAGGACGTTGGAAGATGAGGGACACCTTCACTCCAAGAGAAAGTGGTCGTTTGCAAATGCCCGCACCCCTCCCCTACTCCACGCGCTGGACCAGACCTGGGTCTAGACTGGCCACCCCCCCCACCCCACCTCCCAGGGATGTGTCCTCCGTCCTTCTGTCAGGAGTTTATGTCACCCCTGAGTCATAGACTGAGCTGGAGGGAGAAGAGAGTGTAGACCCCCGCCCAGAGGAAGTTCACTCACACCTCCATTCTGTCCCCAAGAGTCACACTGTTCCTGAAGGTGCTTTTGCCTGAAGCCCCAAAAGGGGTCTTCCCAGTAGGAGGGGGTGCCAGGCTGGAGCCTCAAACTGCAGGGTTGCACAACCATGCTCTCAACCTGGCAGGATGGGATGAAGGACTCCAGTTTTACCTCTCCAGGCAGAAGAGACTCTGCATGACAATCAACCCAGAGTTTTTGGAAGAAAGCCTAAAGCTTAGCCAGGGAGAGCAGTCAGATCCACCATCTGCCCTGCAGGCCTTTGCACCAAACCTCTGCTTCCCAGGATAGTCTTCTGGGATGGTCTCCACAATGGGTGACCCAAGTCCACAGAGAGATCAAGATTATCTGGGTGCCCACCTCCTCTTGCCAGACCCTGGACTGGAGCCATGTGCCTCCCCTTCCTGAGGCCTGGGCAGCAAGGCCACATGCCCCCACTGAGCACACAACCTTCTCAGGCCTCATTTCCCCCAAGAAACCCAGTGAGGGCAGGAAGGGTCCAGTTCAAAACAAATCACCACAGTGCCTGGCTAAGACTGGATCTCATTTTTCTTGAGAAGATAGGCAACACACATCCCATGCTGGCTTTGGGGATGGGGAATGGTGTCCACAGGTAAACAACTGTCCACAATCCAGCAACACCTGGGTCAGGCCTTTCAGAAGTCCAAGTTCCAAAGTTAAGGAAGTGCCAGTGGGCTCACAGGGGAACTGGGTTGCTACCAAGAAGACTCTATGGCAGCACCTGGGGAGTGTTGTCATCTGAGTCAGGTGGGACCTGGACTCCCCCTACGGTCTTGGTCTCACACAAGTTAAGAGCTCCTACTCAGGAAGCAAGGACTCAGCCCAGCCAAGTGCACAGGGCAAACACCAGCGTCAGAGATCAGGACCCAGTGGTGCACATCCAGTTACCTCTCCTAGTCACCATGCCACACACACACACACACAATCCCTGATGAGAAGACACACTTTGAAGGTCACAGGTTTGGGAGGTACATAAGTATTTGACCCTGGTACCTAGAGACCCTCATTTCTTTCACACCAGCTTAGCTCACATTGGCTTGGATCTCTCTGGAGAAGATTGCCTCACTGCTGAGCTTTCTAAACTTGTTTCTAAACAATGTGGAGTGAAAGCTCCACATTGCCTAGGTAGCAGGGAAGGGTGAGGATAGGGTGAGACCCATGTTTCCAAGGAGGGGATGCCATCAGCAAGTCTAGGCATCGCCTTGTGGCTGTTCCTCCAGATGTCAGCAGCCAGCCCTGTCCCTGGAGAAGACAGCTCCCATTTGAGTCTCATCCTGTTCTCACTACAAAGAGAGTTACTAATGAGACACACCCTTTCCTACCTCTGCTTGTGATTACATCCTCTTTTTTTTTTTTTTTGATAGTTTGAGATCAGCTGACAAAAACCTCTCTCAATTTTTAAGGAATCAACCAATAAATTACTTGAGTCGATTATACAAATTTCTCCACATGAACAAAGTTTGGAGAAGAACAGGGATGAGTTCAGTTGTTTGAGATTTGAGAGAGATTGCTTGGAGCTACAGATTGGCAAAGGTTAAATCAGGATATTTATTGGTAATAAGATAAGGGAATTCCTAAGCCCAGGTGCAGTGTCTAAAGAATTACAGTACTTTTTTGACTTGTCTGTTTGGCTGTCTGTTGTTAGGACTGTGAAGTAAAATGGGGAGAAAGAAAGTTAAACTTAAGTGCTAGTTTATTTTTTTTCTAAAGTGCTAGAGTAAATAAACCTGGAGGTGCATATCAACTGGTTATTTAAACATGAATTTATGCATAAAAGTGCACTGAAAGTTTTAGAAAATCTCTTCTCTCCGTGAGACTAGAAGGCTGACAATGATTGTGGTGGGAATATGAAGTCTAGGCTGGCTCATGGGCTAGGCATGTGTGTAGGTGTAAGACCTCACAGTGCTAACTGTCTTCATGCGGAAAAACTTCAAGTTCATGACAGGCCTTCAAATCCTCCTGTTTGCTAAGGTGAATTTACTTGATAGCAAGACCTGAGTAAACTATTGGCACTCAACCCAAGGGGTAGGGGGGGTGGAGGGTAGAGGATGGCTCCTAGAATGTAGTCATCTCATTTGTAGTCACATGTCCTCCGCATCATCATGGAGCTGATTCAGTTAGATTGGGAACTAGATTATGATGTCAGAAAATACCCTTTTCACAAAGGGGAAAAGTTAAGAGCCTGGGTATATATTGAGGAGGATTTCTGCAAGAGGTAACCAAGAGGGTGGACAGTTTAGGAAAGCAGCTGCTTTCTTATAATTACCTTGAGTGGGAACAGA
Source organism: Uropsilus gracilis (assembly GCA_004024945.1). Lineage (NCBI taxonomy): Eukaryota > Metazoa > Chordata > Mammalia > Eulipotyphla > Talpidae > Uropsilus > Uropsilus gracilis. The sequence continues at coordinate 46,033 of PVHY01004929.1, forward strand.
ACAGGCTCTTGACAGAAGTTTTTAGTTCATTTAAGATTTATTTTTGCTTTTTTTGAAGAACACACCAAAAAAAATGATTTCTGGAGTAGACTGCTAAGAAGATCTCCTCTTTGGCAAAAAGAGCAGAGAAGACTGAATCGAGGAAAAGGTGAAGTCATAAATTATGAGGAAACGATGGTATTTCAAGCATAAAAGGCTATTTATTTTTCCTCTCTCTGTATTTTCTCTTTTTGTAAGGGAGAGGAAATTCTAAATATAGTTGATAGATGTTTTGCCATTAACACCAGAAAAGTGTGTGGGTAAAGAAAAAAAAAGGTGGGGGGGGGAAGAGAAGGATGAAATGTTATTTAATTAGTTGAAAGAGCAACATAAATTGAAGCCATCTATTAATGTGTCTTTATAATGTTCTGAGAATATAATGAATTTATTTACAGCGGGAGTGATTTAAGCGTTTCGATGTGATTTTGGTTTTAATCTTGTATTGGAGGAGGGTTGACTTTTTAAAGCCTAGGTAGTTTGAAATCTGGATAAGTATCTTGGTCGTTGTAGTTGTTGTTATTACGGCAGCAAATATTATCACTTTATCTTGTGACGACTTGCAAGAATTAAATGGCTCATTAGTGATCGCTTCTTTTACAGATTTTCCCTTCCTGGCCTAATGATTACAGTAAGGTCGGTGCGTCTTTCTGGAAAGAATTTATTATAAATCTGAAAGTGTTAGAGGTTCAAAGGTTGACATTTCTGAATGTTGATACTTTGTCTTTTCATGCTATGCAAACAGGTCTAACTTTTAAGGGAAGTTGTGGAAATTCCCTGAGATTTTTTTTTTTTTTTTGAGTGGGCAGAAGCCAAGTTTTTCAAAGCATGGAGTTGAAAGTAATCAGATGAGGGAGACAGCCGCTTCTGAAAAGGAGTAACCCCACACCAAAGCAAGCAACGTTGGACTGTCAGTTAGCTGCAGTCGAGGAGGGGAGGGGGAGTGAAAGAGAGGGTCGGTGAGGGGGCGCTCTTCCGCTCACCCGCGGTCAAATCTGTGCAGCCTGAGCCGGAAAGCCGGGCTCCGTACAGGTCAGGTTCCCTGCGTCAGCTCCAGTCTTTACACCCCGCTAGCCTTCCAGAGAGTAATGAAACCTACCAGGGGGATTGTCTAGAAGACAAACGTCTCTTGATGAACCTCCCGCGTTCACGGCAGAAAAGACCGAGGAGCCGGTTGGCGGGTGTTCACATCCGCTGCAATCCGCTCGCAGCTGATACTGCCCAGTAATTCACAGCAGTCTCGCTTCCCCACCCAGCAGCTTTGGGAAAAATCCCCGCTTTCCCTCCGCGTCTCGGGAGCACAGCAGCGTGCGGTGGCGGTTCCGCTGCCTCTGTGGGCTGAAGCGACGCGGCTAGAGTCCCTCCAGACTCTGTCAAAGGGTGCTGGGGCGGGAGAGGGGCCCGGAGCAGGCTCTCGGGGAAAGGGTGTCTTCCTCCCTTGCTGGCTGACGAGAGAGCCCGGCGCGGTGCGCAGGAGTGTGGGTCCCTTTGCGCCATCCAAACCGGGGTCTCGGCGGTGCGCTTGGGTTTTCTTGGACCTGCTCCAGAGGATCTCGGCTGTTCTGGGACAGCAAGGAATGCCATCTCGAGCTGGCGTCTGAAAGCGTTTCTGCTGCTCTACACCAAGCGGTCCCCCTAGTCCTAACCGACGCGCCCCATTCGGCTTGTCCGGAATCAGGCCAGGGAGGAGGGTTCCCCTCTCGCTGTTCCCCCCGGAGCTCGGAACTCCCAGGCGGGCAGAGGATGCCGGCGCCCTCGCTCCCGGGCCGGGCTCCTCGGCCTGCTCCTGGCCCGTCCGCCCCCGGCGGCTTCGGCGCCCGCTTGTCCAACGGAGCGTAGGAGGCGGCGGCTGCCGCTGTCGTCCTCAAGCCCCCGGGGTCCTCTACGACCCGACCCGCGCGCGAGCATGGGCCGGCCGGGACGGGACCGCGCGGCGCGCCTCACGCCCCCGGCCCGGGATGGCGCTGCTGGGCCCGCGCTCCGGGGTGGAGCTCGGCGGGGCTCGGAGCCGACCCGCGGTGAGGAGCGCCGGCGCTCGCCGCGCCTTCCCAGTTCGGGGCTCCCCCGGGCCCGCTCTGGCCGCCAGTGGCCGCCCCCGCCCCCCTCGCCCTGCGCCCTCGCTCGCCCGGCGCGCGTTCCTAGGGCGCCACCTCTTTGCGACTAGTTCTCTTCTCCGGCAGGTTTGCCCGGGAGCGTGTGAACATTCCCTCGCCCGGCTTTGCTCTCGCCTCCAACCTGCGCCGCCCGGCCAGCATGCCTCCCCGCCCGTGAAGCGGGCCGCCGCCGCCCCTGCGCGCCGCCGAGAGCCCGCCCTCGCGGCCACCTGGCCCTCCTGATCGACGACACACGCACTTGAAACTTGTTCTCAGGGTGTGTGGAATCAACTTTCCGGAAGCAACCAGCCCACCAGAGGAGGTAGACAGACAGCTATGTATATATACGTGGGTCTCGCTGCAAGTGGCTCAGGAACCGGGCGGCCCAGTGCGCACGGAAGCTGACTTCGGAGGGGAAACTTTCTACTTCTGGGGGAAGGGGTGAGCCCTACTCCCCTCACGCGGGAGAACTGTGGTCAGTCATTAGACACTGCGACGGGAGACGCGTAAACTCGCGACGCACCCTTGATGCATTGAGAAAACCAGTTCATTTGTGCTGTTATTTCAGGGGAAGCGTCTCCGATTTTTTCTTTCCTTTTTGGTCCATTTTTGCCTGTGTGGTTTGGAAAAGGCACAGTTGGAGTAGTTGGTTCCTAAATAAGTAAGTGCTGAGAGGCTCCGGAGAAAGTTTTTTGGTTTTTGTTTTTTGTTTGTTTTTGTTTTTTTTTTTTTGTTGTTGTTGTTTTTTTTCCTTCCTTTGCAACTTGTGAGATGCCCTTGGATGCTGGGAAGGCTATTTGAGAGCACACTAGCAGAGAGAGCAGAGCGGAGAGATGTGGCCTCCGGACTGACACTGCGGCCCTTTGCTCTCTGTTGCAGGTCTCGAGAGTCAGCGGAGACGATGCTGCGGAGGCTCGTTCACCAGTGGAGCGTCGCCGTGTTCCTGCTGAGCTACTCGGTGCCCTCCTGCGGGCGCTCGGTGGAGGAGCTCGGCCGCCGGCTGTAAGTGCGCCGGCCTCCCCAGGGCGCCGGGCGAGGGTGGGGAGGTCGGGGCGGGAGGACCGCCGGCTGGTGCGCCGCCGAGGGCTCCCAGCGGTCACGGATGCTCTCCGCTCGGGTTAGCCAGAGGGAAATCCCGCTACCTGCGGCGGCGAGAGAAGCAGGAGGCTGGATCCTCAAAACCGCGGCGGGAGAACTGGCAGAACCTCCTGGGCAGACGTGCAGACACATTTCACGAGAGTATCCCTAAAAGGGAGAGTTTTACAGAAACTGCTCTGGGCAAAGATGCTTTGCCTGTAGTGGAAGAAAAGAGTTACTTTCAAGGCCCAGAAAGAGAACAGGCTAGTCCAAGAGACTCGGAAAGCTAGGAGGAAGCCTTGAGGTGCAGGGGACGTAGGTTCGTGCGCGCTTGTATACATATTGCCTGCGGGTGGCAGTTGCTGTGTGAAAAGCGAAAACCTTACATCCCATTTTATTATGAATGACATAATTTTAAGCATATAAAGCGGTACCACATTACATAACGAAGGCATATTATATAATAAAGTAGTAACTTTGCAAATGGCACCAGGCCAAGGTTAGTATCAATACCTTTCGGGGACGCTAGAGAGCTCTATTCTGAACCGACTAGTTAGGTGTGGAAACTTTTTTTCTTGGAACTACAGCTAACAGTTCTCTAATCTGGAGTTAAATATTTGCATGGTAGACTAAAATGTTGTCTTTCCTCCTCATTTAGTGATACTTTCAAGGATATTTTTGACTTTAAAATAATCGTATCTCCAAAGTCACTAGACAAATGTCACTAGAGGCATTGACTGAGAAATTGGAAGGGTAGGAGTGTCTCACTATCGAATAATCTGTTGGACACAGTTCATTCATATGTGTAACAGACCTCAGGGTGATCCTGAAGCTTCCCGATGCTGGGGATGGGAAAAGCATAAAGTTCAAGAACAGGAAAGTTTGCCTCTGGAGAAGGAATTAAAGAGAACTTTTTACAGTGACAATAAAAAGAGCAATATCTTATATTTACAGTACTGTTCCTGGTGCTTCCTTGTAAATTCCCAAGGGGATACAGAAAGTCAACTGTTTTATATGTGCCCTTGGTCTATTATTAATTAGAGCAGAAAATCCTTAAATGAAATTACTTTAGACATGTCTGAACCTTGGCAGCAGAATGAAAATCTATTATGAATCTCCTAAGGCAAATTGTGTAGAACATTGTACTGAAGATAAAGCAGCATTGTACTCTTCAAATCAACATTTTGCTGATGTATTTCTGAAGAAATCTTCATTTTTTGCTCATTATGAAACATATTAAATTCAATTATTTAAGATCCATCTGTAAGTATAGAGGAGGGCTGAATTTTTTAAAAGCATACTTACATACTGTATTTATTTGGCCGAGAAATACTGTGTTGGAATGGAGCCAATTTTTTTTCTTTAAAGTTGCTTAAGAAATACCTGTTTTCTCTTTTGAGAAATAGTAAATGGACCATGATTAAATCCACAGTTGAGGCATAAAAATAGTGCTAAGTTGTCCTGAAAGCTATTTTTAACTCTTTCTTTGTTGCACCTTGCAAAGTGAACATCAGAAACCATTTAGCAGCCAGAGACTCTGTTATAGTTTTGTTGGTGGGTGAAATATAATATTGTAGTTAAACACTCACACTCAGCAGACAGTTATAAAACTACCACAGAACATTCTTATAGCTAATGGCTAATAGATCATCACATTACAGCCCTGCTTCTTCACAGTCTGAAATCATCAGTAGAGATGAAGATGTTTCATCAAATTAATGCAGCCAAATGGAGTTTAAAAAAATCATTATTTTTGCTTTGCTGCCAAGGCACAGGATATTTTGTGTGCTAGACAAAACAGTCTACTATTACGCTAAATCCACTGAATTTCTTAAAAGGAATTTTAACGTATAATCAACCCATCCTCCTCCCCAATTACTTTTCACACCAAGTCTTAAGAGACACTCCTTTAGAAGTCTCAGTAACTAGGTTCTCATATGTAAGGGAACAGAAATCAGCACAGCCAGGACACTTCCAGAGTCATGCAAGGGAGGCAGTGACCAGTTGCACATCTCTTGGACAGTTAGTGCAAAAGCCTTGAATGAATGTAGCCAGAGCATGAGTGCGTTGGAAGGTGGAAAGTGAGGTCTGTGGATGCTTTGGTGCAGATGAACATGGCTCTCAGCAGCTGATTCCCTTTGTGTTTAGGTTAGAGATGGCACCCCAGCAGTTCAGAAACCTAAAGCATCACTGGCTGATTTGCTGGGGAGCCAGACTGGGTCTGTTCCACTTAATGAAAAGCATAGCTTTTGACTGAGTCATCTGGGCTGGAAGGGACTTCTGTGAGTCATCTTCTCTAACACCCTAACCCCGGCTCCTCCATGTGCCACAGAACTTTTCTCTCCAAACCCTGGCTCCTTCTTGTGGAGCCTCACAGCAGCGCAAGCCTACAACTCTTGTCTGTGCTGGAGGAGGAATTTCCAGCCTTCTACTTCTTCCCTGTGTTCTTTGAGAGTGCCTTGGAAATTTAATCTCCTCCTGAAAAGTCCCTTGAGAGCAATTGTTCTTTAAAGCTAAACAGTTATATCTTTTTTGACAGACTCTACTGTTGTCTGTATTAAGCATGTCCCCCACATTTCTGCAGTACTTTTTTTTTTTACAATAATCAAAGGAGAGTATGAGTCCAATGTTCCTGTTTTCCCTTGCGTAGGTATGTAATAAGTGCCATGTGAATGACTGTGCTAGGTAATTCTTACAGACATCATAGAGTAACAGACTATCATTGAAGCCATATTCACAGCTTAAACATTTTAGACCTCTCTGAATGGAAAGCCTATTGAATTTGAATTTATTAGTCACTACCTATGCATATCCAGTTTCTAGGAGCCACTTTTTTATCTTTATGTAATTTCCTGTCTTTTGAAAATAAATAGACCCTCCTATGGACTTTTTTCCTTGTTAATGATAAAGATGCCATTATAATCATGACCCTCTCAGGCAGCTGCCCAATGAGAAATTCATTCTTTCCCATATTTTATTTATAAACATCTCTGATTGTTGGAGCATGTTATCTACAGACCTTCAGATTTAGCAGTTAAGAATATGTCCTTAGTTAGGAAATTCCCACGAATAGGTAGAAAGCAAGGTTGGCACCTCCCAAGAGGGGTGCTATTTTAAACTGGACAGAGTTGGGCCATATTGTAGGCTTCTAAAATAGAAGGATTACTCCATTCCCCCAAGAGAGCCATCTGGGAAAGTACAGGGTTTGAGTTAGGAGGGCACTATGACTCACTGACTGGCATGCATGCCCATTCCAGGGGGCATGGGCAATGGTGGTGTGTTTACAACAGACCACCCTCTAGAAGTTTTGACTTTGAGTGAGGTGATAATGGTCTATATTGTGCATTTGGGGGAAAATGCAGATGAGAAGGAGGTATGCCTGGGCTTGAGAAAGAAATAAAAGTTCCCCATGCTATAAATGATAGGCTAAGTATGTCTTAATGTGACATTTTGCTAAAAGATCTAATTTAATTACAATACTTATGAAATAGTCAAGTATATTAGTCCTGTTCTTTTAAAAAATGTTATTATAGCATATAAACATATTGTAGCAAATCCTCCCATTTATATTGTTAAACAACTTTTAGAATACTATTGCCACAAAGTAAGCATTTTTAATTTGGTCACATGTGGCACCTTCAAAAAGGAAGAGCAAATCTTTCATACCTCATTTCAACCAGACTCCTGCTAAATTCCTTTCCATTAACTCATGTCTTCTTTCAACTACATGGTTACATGACTTAAAGTTAGTTCACATGCTGAAATACCCAAAGGAAGCCAGAAACATATTGACTCTTCTCTTCATGTCTTGACCCTTTGAACTTACAATCTACCTAGACCATCTCTCATCTCACACTCTCATCTACCTCCCCCCCCATGATAATATAAATACTGGATAAGGAATCCTACATCCTTATTTTAGAAATGGAAATGAACTTTGTGGGGGAGGGGGAGGACAACAGCTTGATCTTCAAGGAGATTCACAGCTTTCATGTGAATGGTCAACTAATCCACCACAGGCTTGCATTCTCTGCCCCTCCTATAGTTTCATTCCCTACCCTTCCCAACATAGGCTTCATCTCAGCAGATAAAGAGGGGTAGAGAATGTGGAAGAGCAACTTGGTTTCTGAATCAGAAGGTCTAGTTTCTGGAACCCTGCCTGTACCTGTTCTCATTGATGGAGACATCTCCTAACTTTACTCTCCCATGCAAACAGTGAGGGGAAGGTATTTGTGATTGTCTATTTATGTTTCTCTGTGAAGTTCAGGAAGTGGTACTAATGAAGACAATGATATCTCCGGTCACCACTGTGCAGGGGACTAAGAGCACCTAGGGATGAAGCCTTAAGAAATATGCAGGAAGACTTGAAAATTAGGCTTATTTCAGTGTAGAACTTTCTACCATTTCAGTGGTAGAATTCACTCAAGGGAGTTTTCAGGGAAGAGGATTACAGTCTTAAGGTGCTGTCAGGGAACACAGGAATCAAAGGGGTGAGGGAAAGAGTGACTTCAGCTGTGTTGAAGCAGAGCAAACATACTCAATTCATGTGCAGAGGCTTGCAGTGTGGTTAAGACATACAGAGAATGGGGGGGTGGGGTGGGGAATACACAAATGGGCATTTAAGCCACAGTCAGAGAGCCAGGTAAAAGAATGGACATAACTTTTTTTGCCTTTAATTTTCATTAGAGGGCTGCTTAACTGGAAAAATAATCACTCATATCTATTCCTAGAGATACTTTTCAGAGAAGGAGCGCAAAACTGAATTTTTCACTTAAATACTCAGGATAAAACTCTGAAATTCTAAACTAAAAAATGGGGGGGGGATGACCCTGTGCAGATAAGAACTGGAATGACCTCACTTAAATATTCAATTTTATAGAGCCCAGCAACTACTTTAAATAAAAATGCAACTCTGATAGTGTGTCTTTAAATGTAAATTCTTGGTAACCCAGAGTCTAATGTGTTAAAATTTAGCCTGTTAGTCCTGTGGTTTTCCAGGCAGCTTTCACTGCTCACCTCATCCTTCAGTCTGTTTGCTTTTACTCTTAGAGCTTGCTAGTCTTTGAGATTCAGTATTATCATATTATTTTCTTATCGAGGAGCTCTCTCTCTGTGTGTGTGTGTGTGTGTGTGTGTGTGTATGTGTACACATGCACCATGTACTTGAATGCCTTGGGTGAGCACTCTGGTAAAACCAATCTCTTAGGCTAGGACTTTTGGAATTATTTCACCATCAACACTCTGAAAAAGGTGAAAAGCTGCTCGGTGATTTCTGGTCCATTTCTGAGAATAACTGATCATGTTTAAACTGAGGAGGGATATAGAAATCGCTGAATCTGGCCCCTTGTAAACACAGAGGTACAGGAGGCCTGGAGTGCCCATGTTCCCTCCTAGGTCATCCACTGTCCTTGAGGTTAACCGTGACCTCTGAGCCTCCTCAGTGGTAGCCCTTCCCTTCCCACTTTCGCCCTCATTGCCCTTCCAGGTTGTGGTCTGCATCAGATCAACTAGAGAAAGAAGGGGCTTTTTTCCTCCTGCTTTCGTGGTCTCTACCAAAGATGACAATTTGATTTTCCTCTTCCTCTTTTGCTCTCTTCCTTTAAAGCAAAAGGGCCGTGTCTGAACATCAGCTCCTTCATGACAAAGGCAAGTCCATCCAAGACTTGCGGCGACGATACTTCCTTCACCATCTGATCGCAGAAATTCACACCGCGGAAATCAGAGCTACCTCGGAGGTCTCTCCCAACTCCAAACCAGCGCCCAACACCAAGAACCACCCGGTACGATTTGGATCCGACGACGAGGGCAGATACCTAACTCAGGAAACCAACAAGGTGGAGACGTACAAAGAACAACCCCTCAAGACACCCGGCAAGAAAAAGAAAGGCAAGCCTGGAAAACGCAAGGAGCAAGAGAAGAAGAAGCGGCGGACGCGGTCCGCCGGGCGAGGAGCAGTGGCCGGGAGCGGGCAGGATGCCGCCCATCCTTCCGAGTCCGAGTCCGCCGCGAGCACGCTGGAGCGCCTCTCACGGTAGGTGACCGCCGGGCCGGAGGCTCGTCAGCTGGGCCTCCACCCACCCTTCTGCCTGGGCTGGGGCGGGCCGAGGTCTTCCCCCTTTCTGTACACCTCAATCAGTGAGTCCACCACTGAAAAGCTTACCCAAGCCAGGGCGGCTCAGAATCCCCTCTGCATAAAAGCAGACCGCACAGGTTTTAGAAGCCACTTCTCTCCTCCACTGAACCCACCCTCCCTCCTCCGCCCCAAACGCACCAGTCCTGCTGCTCTGTTCTGTTCTGTTACTCCACTTTTAACTCCAGCTTCAGAAGCTGGTGACCCACTGATAGCAGCGGTTGCCGGAGAGGTGTCTTCATTGCCCTGCGGCTCACACCATGGCAAGGGCCACCATTTTCCACTAGGCTCTGCAAACACTACAGCACGTTCTCTTACCAGAAACATTTTGAGGTCATTCATTTTTTTATTTAACTAAATGTATTTCATTAAAGTTTAAGTGTATTTTGATTGAAATAAATTAGAGGCTTGAAACATCCACTTTATAAATATATTTAAACTAAATTCTGGTTTCAACCAGTTCATTAAAAAAAAAAAAACACACACACACACACACAAAAAAAAAAAACCTGGTATCTGAAAATGAAGTATTGGCTTGAGAAGGATTTCAGTTTTTCTCATGAGTCTACTTTGTTCACTAGCACGTTGAAAGATTTTTTTCTAGGATATTTTAGTAAGAAAAGTTAAACTTTGCATTAACATGGCTTGTTTACCCCTAGCTCCCAGAAACAGGTAGAAATGCTACTCACACACTTCAGAGTCTTAGGTTCAAGTCTTAGGTCTGAACTTTTTAAAGTTTACAACCTTGGCCAAGTTCCCTGGTCTTTCTAAAAATCACTTTCCTCCTCTGTGAAATGGAGATAATAGAGGTTATACCAATCTCATGGGCTTGAGTGAAGGTTAAATGAACTTACTACATTCAAAAAGTGTTTATCATGTATTAAACAGTCAATAAATTGCTACTGAGTGTTATTTTAGTGCATGTAGATCTACTTTTGATTATTCCATCATCTATCTACCCATCCATCTATCCATCCATTCATCCATCCATTTATTCTACCACTTACTCATCCAGCCAGCTACTCAACCATCTATCCACTTGTCTCTTCATTCACCTGCCATCTATTGATCTGCCTACTTAACTGCCATGTGTGTCTCTATGGGGTAAAAAAAAAAAGGGGGGGGAGGGAGCAGATAGTAGCCTCATTTTATAAAACAGAAATCCAAGGTCCCCCAGAGTTAAAGACTTGAGAAGTCCTTGGAACTGTGATAAGTTAGTCCTTGGGACTGCAGTTCTTTCCCTATTTCTAGAGGTGCTTCCTGACTCATAGGATTTTTTTATACTTTGACTTTTCAGTACAGCACTTCTGCAGGGTTTGGAAGAAAGGGAAAAACACAAACTATGTCAGGTGCAGCTTATGATCTCTTTGTTGAAAGAGCCTCTGTTACTGCTCCAATGCTTTCTTCCTACAGAGAAGAGACTAGACTAGAGAGAAGGTTACATAATGAGGTTTCAAAGGGGGAGTTTGTGAACTTACCATCACTTCTCTAAGTCACCAAAACCCATCATTACATAGCCGATAAAATTAGCCATCAAATTGCATTAAATAACATAAATTACATTGGACATGCTGTATGCTTTGATCTTCAACAGGCAGTGGTATTAAAGAAATCTTTAGTGCAGTGAGTGACCTAGTCTGCAAATATCCTAGGGCCTCTAAGGGTATAGGCCAAACCAACCTTATAAATCCTGACCCAGTGTACATAGTGTATTTTAAGATATGCTCCTAACTGTAAATATAACTCATGCAAGACCCTTTATTACCAGGGTGAGGCCTACTTTACCCACTGCCATGTGTATGTATATATTTGTATGTGTATACACACATATGTACACACATACACATAAATATGACATTAGATTTGTATACATTATTTAAACAAAAGTATACTTTTTAATGAATTTGCAATACTCTTACATGTCTGGAGAATTAAGGGAAACGAGCACTCATCAACTCTTATCCCAAAGCTGTCCCTAAGTTAAAGTAGCTCTAGAAATTAGGCAGTGGTCTAATCAAATCCAGACCTAGGGCTGAAAAAAATAGAATGTTTCTACTTCTCCTTTCCATACTGGGGCTGTGAGGGACATTCATGGAAAGCACTGTCCGTTTGGCAGCCAGATGTTGGCCCCTTCCCAGCACAACCCGACGGAGGTACAGGCAGGAGCAGGAATGGGGAATGTAGACATGCGCTGATGAGAGCATAGGGGACACTGCAAATTCTGTTATCCAAACAGCATCATTTTAGATGAACTTCTATAAAATTTAATAAGCAAATAAGCCTGTATTAATGTTCACCCTTTAGTCTCTTTGCATTATTATATCATGATGTGAGAGTCTGATGATACAGCAAACATGGAGCCTGTTATAACATATACAGTGTTCCTCAAAAGAAATGACTGAGCCCAAACTGTCTAGCTCCTCTCACATGAGCATTCAGTGGAAAACACATAGTTTTACCTTTTGGAATTTATCATGTTGCAAATGAGATGTCCAGATACAGTAGGACTCATTTCATTGAGACTATATATTTTCCTTGGTAAATATTGATTTAGAAATAATATAAAAGTGTCTCAGTATCCTAAAAGACTAGGGTTCTAAAGTGTTGTCTTACACATGCGTGCACACACACACATAATTAACATACACAGCTACTTTTAGGTAACAGATTATGTTTTACTTGACTTTCCAATCCTTGTCTTTGTGAGAGGGAATTCAGAAAGAAGGTATCAAGCAAATTGTAAAGTAAAATTAGAAAATTTTTTCCTTGGTCCTTTAACTTAATCCTTTTTTTCTTTCTTTCCTTCTAAGAAAATAATTGTTGAAAGTACCATTTATTCCCTCCCCTATCCCCTGCTTGCTTATCTTAAATTCAATTCACTCTATACCTTTTCATATTAAAAAAATCTCAAAATCAGTATATTACATAAGTACTTGGGTTTTGCAAACATCTTTTTGGTTTTGTTCCTCACAGCCATTCACATCCACCTACCAGTTAAAGTTTAATCTTAAATTCTTTTTTCCACTGCAGCGGGGAGCTAGTTTAACATTCCAACCAAAACTATTAGGGAAGAGCTAATTCCTTAAGACATTAAAACTCCCTAAGTGCTGCACTTGCTTTTCTTGCTTAGAGCTGCACATAAAATTCTTAAATGTCCAGAATTTCATAGGTTGTATGCCTCTGTGAAACTCTACACATGACTCTGCCTGTTAACATAGTGATATAGCCACCTGAATTCTATTCTGTAGTTGCTTCCTTAGAAATCTATACATGTTTGTTTGAAATAGACTACACAACACAAAGCAAAGAGAGGAGAGAGAGAAAATGCTGTTAGAATGTTTGAAAATACTCTTATTCCAGTGTTAGAGGTTTAAAAGGTGTCATTCCTAAGTGGTAATTTATTTTAAGTAACAAACACTATAATGTGAAGCACTGTTATTTTATGCTTTTAAGTGAATTGAGTCTTAGTCTCTAACTTAAAAGAGGACCTCCCAATTCTTAATGCAAGGACTGTTAAAAACAAAAACAAAGCAACAACAACAACATAAAAAAACAAAAACAAAAACAGTGCAGTCAGAAGATGCCATCCTCTCTTAGTTCTGGCTTCAAAAACTAAATTCCAGGGTGGGGCTGAAAAAAAAAACCTAAAAAACAAACAAACAAAAACCCTAAAATGTAGTTACATGCAGTTAGTGGATAGTTTCATCCATTTGTGTTTAAGCATAATTTAAAAAATGACCAACATCATCAAATATTCATCAAACATACCTTATCTACACATCCCCCCAACTTTTAGCGCAAATCACCCACTTTATCCCCATAACAGCCCAGTACTAGAGCAAGAAACTGGCCAAATGATTAGATTAAAGCAGTCTCTGGTCTCTACTACATCAAAACCTCACTGGGGAATGAACTTTGAAGTAAGGTGTATTTGCAGATGGATTACACCACCTAACTTTATTTCCAACTTCTCAAATTGTCCCTTTGCTTCCTCAACATGCCAATTGGCAGCTCTGAAAACTTCTTACAGGGTCTCCTTTTCACTAGCAGAGTATAATTAGAAATGCAGGCCCTTTTTCTTTCTGCACCACATCGATCATTCGATGGAATGAAAGGCATTGCCTGTAGTTGAGACCATGGAGAAGCAGTCTGGTCCCACAGACACCTCCTGGAGGAGTTATTTACAAGAATCTCTGTATCTCCTTCCAGTGTAATTCTATGTTCATACTTATGTTCCTTATTTTATAGCTATTCATATGCTAGGAGAACTAACCTATTTTCTCCTCTTCTTTCCCTTCCTTCTCATTGCAGGAGGCATTGAAATTTTCAACGAGACTTTCAGAAGACATATTGCAGAATTCTGTAATAGTGAACATATGGAAAGTATTAAAAATATTTATTATCTGTAAATACTGTAAATGCATTGGAATAAAACTGTCTCCCCCATCGCTATGAAACTGCACGTTGGTCATTGTGAATATTTTTTTTTTGCCAAGGCTAATTCAATTATTATTATCACTTTTACTATAATTTATTTTGTCAACTGATGTATTTATTTTGTAAATGTATCTTGGTGCTGCTGAATTTCTATATTTTTTGTAACATAATGCACTTTAGATATACATATCAAGTATGTTGAGAAATGACACAATAAAGTGTCTCTATTTTGTGGTTGATTTTAATGAATGCCTAAAGATAATTATCCAAACTGATTTCCCTCTGTGCATGTAAAAATAGCAGTATTTTAAATTTGTAAAGAATGTCTAATAAAATATAATCTAAATTACATCATGACTCAGAAGGTGGGTTTTATATATCTATATTCTTTCAGATTTCTAGTAGAAAGAACACAATGTAATTTTTTAAACTGTGTTTGCACATGACCTTAAATTTAATATGTTTACATTGGTACATATTCCAAGGTTTTCACATTAGCTTTTAGTTAAAAACCACTTACAATGTATTTTGTCCAATATTTAAGTTCAAGTCAATAGATTGGCTCAACCTAGACAGCATTTATTTATGAACTATGTTCAATTTGAAGCAAGGACTGGAGAGACCAGGGAAAAAGCAGAGAAAGAAACTTAATCCAGAGAGCCAGCAAGAGTTGAAAAAGAAGAGAAAGAGATGGACCAAGAACTTTAAGATCAGGAGTAACTGTAACCAGTGTAATGTTGAACTGGAAACAGTTTGTGTTTACTGGTAGCCATAGCCAGAAACAAAGAAGCACTTGAGGATTCTACCTGTGAAAGGTTCTGCTAGCTGAAGGTGAGAGGCTAGAGTTTGGGAGACATGAGACAACCTCGAATTCCTTCACAGGGGATGCTTGCTTTCTTCCTGTGACATCACTGTACTGGCCAAAGGTTGCAAAAGCTTGGGTGTCACACACATACATACTATCCCCTTTTTGTTCTAAGAACCACCCTCTGTTCTGACCTCTGTGTTCAGAAGAAAACACAAATGTCTTTGACTGCCCACAGCTCAGGGCACATCCTTGAAAACAGCACAACATCACAACACCATTCTATGATCGAGCCTGCTCATGGTAGGGTGGTATTCTGTCTGTGCCCCATAGTCTGGTAGGGGTCTAGGAGGAGATACAAAAAGTTCTGGAATTGCCCTCAAGCTTCTCTCAAAAAGTGGAAAGATATATATGCAGGAAACACCTCAGTACTCTATTACAAGAAATTTCAAAAGGTGGCAAAAATTGAATGTTTGAAAGAGAAAAAAGACATCGGACAAAATTGGTCTCAAGTATTGTGACCAGGGTGATGTTTCTGGGAGGGTTACTACAAAATTGAGCTTATTTATACTTTGAGTCCCGATATCCTTCAAAACAGGACCCATTTTATATATTGATTAAAAAAATTTTGAGCCTCTGTTAGCAAGAGAAGCTCAAATGAGAATTTGTGCTTAGCTTCCATTATGAATTTGCTGAAGATGATTTTTTACACCTCAGAAACATTCAGAAATTTGAGGCCTGTGTCAACCAAGTAGTCTAGAGTGCATGAATGAAAAGAAAAGCACATTTTTCAAGACCTGACATCAAATTCTCAATCTTAAGTAAGATTACATCAAACTACACCAAATCTTTACATGTTGTTCACACAAAGTACATATGTTTTTTGTTGTTGTTGTTGTTTGAGACTAGGTCTTGCTTTTTTTGCACGTGGAACTGCAGACTCTCGTTGCCCAGGGTACCATAGACTCAAGCAATCCCCAGCCTCAGCTTCCCAGGTAGCTGGGATTACAGGTGCGTGCCACCACGCCCAGCTATTTTTTTGGAACTAGGTCTCACTACGGGCCCCAGGTGGTACTCGAACCGCAATCCCTAGCCCCGGCCGCTTCATAGGCTGAAGCTTACAGGCACAAGCCACTGTGCCCGGCCTAAGTACACGTTTTAAATACCAGTCTGGGGAAAATTTAGAAATAAGGATAGGGAAACACCACACATCTTTAAGCTTCTCTTTACAATTACTACATTGTTGAGAGCAAAAGAGGAAGATGGAGTATGGGAATTCATAACCATCATCTCTCACCAAAGTATTGCTAATACAATTATTTCCCTGAATCATATACTCTAAGTCTTGAAGCAATGTTAAAGAGCAAAGTCATAGGATGAAAGATGGGGTTGGAAGATCAGAAAAGCAAAAGGATCTTTGGAAGTAATTACCATTGTATGACATTGCCATATTCTATGAAAGGACATCTGAAACACATTATTTTAGATAATAAGCATTTAAATACAAATTAACTTATTTAGCAATGACAGTCTAAGCGAATGTGGCTCACAAATGACTGAAGGAATGTTTGAAAGCAGTGACAATTTAAATGAAAGCATGTTGGACCATGTATTTTGAAATTAAGAAAAGTAAAATGTAATATGCAGACAGAAATTTGATACTTAATTAAACACTTAGTATAAATTTATGGATATGATGAAATGCAACTCCAAAATAAATCCAAATTTGAACCCCATCTATACCTCTGTATTTTCCCAGAGTGTTTTCTAAAAGATTGTGTGTACAATACAGCTGGGGTTTTCAGGATCAAGATCATGACCCTGAAATGCTTTGGTGAGAGATGATGGCTATGAACCTCCACACTCCATCTTCCTCCTTTCCTCTCAGCAATGTAGTACTTAGATGAATCAAGGTCACTGGTGACATTTTTGGTCCTGAAAACAAAGTCACCATTGGCATTTCCCTTTGTTGTCACCAAAGGAAGTCTGGAATGCAGGCAGTGTCCATGTAAGAAGATCGGAGAAAGAGAAGCTTTTCTTGGGAGAGAGTGTAATCACACATGCAGTGAGGACTTCAGTTTGTTTCTCCATCACCTTTTCTGACTACAATCCCATTGAGCAAAACAGCTATTTTATTTCTTGTATCTGCCATTCAAGGACAAAGATTGCCAATCTTCTTAAACTCAAGAAAGCTCTTCCTGACGCACTATGTCATGAACCCAGTATACATAAACGCTAGTTTACTACATAACACTGACTTATGTTGAGTAGATAACCCAAAAGTACTTTAAAAACACAAGCTCATACCTTTCATGAGACATTCTGGAATGCTGTCTCCATCACCACATATTAATTCTAAAGCGGCTTACAGTTTCATTGCTATTCTTCTCACGGGCCACCATGTCCATGGGAAAACAGAACCAGGCATGACTAGCAACAACATGCTGAATTGGAGAGTCCATCTTCAGTAAAGTGTGTGACTTTCCTTGAGAGGTTTGAGGAGAAAGCATTCTCAGGAGAGTCATTATTCCTCCTTAAATCAAGGGAAGAAGATATCCCAAACACAAAGGTCCTCGACTAAGTAACCCAGAAGACACTGCCAGCAAGACTTTGGTGCATGATTCCACTCTCCATCCAGGAAGATGTTGCCATAGGACAAGTGAGTTATTCCTTAGGGTTCTATCAAATATCTCAGAGCCCAGGTGAACTGAGGCAGCTACTGAGGTGCTCAAACTAGACATGTATCTCCAGTGACTGCATTATTGTGCACCCTGGGGTGAGTACCTGAAGAGAAGTACAATTCTCTCAGTTGCCACTACTTCCCTGCCTAGTGGGTTTCTTGAAGGCAGAAACTTTGACCCAGTCCATGCACACCATTCAGCATTAGACAATAACATTCACACATAACAGGTGCCCAATCCATTCCCTGGACAGAGTTTAAACCTTCTTTTAGTTTCTGGATGAATTAACTGAAAAGTAGTGTTCAGCAATAGGTCCGCTGGAGGTAGGAGATAGATGAGCTTTGAGTTTTTCCAACTTCCACTAGGGGCCAACCTCTAGTTGCAGTGACAAGAGGCCTGGCAAATAACTGTGCCAAGTTATCAAATGTTCACCAGAGTGCCCTTTGTTTTTCAGCTGCTGGTTGAAGAGAACTTTTTCAGCCCTGAAAGTATAAGAAGCAAGGGTTTGTGTTGAGTGTACTGCCACCTCCCAGAGGAAGGGAGGAGAATTTAAAATATCAGGTTTTCTTCCTATGAATAAACTGCACAGAAGTTACCCACAGGGCCCAGTTGTGCAAAAGAGGCACGCTGCTATTTGGTCAAAAGATTAATGTACACAGTTTCCAACCAGAGCCACCCAACATCAGGTGAAAACATTCATGTCTCTGTACAAAATCCTGATATGCCCGTATTTACACATGCAAAATGAAAGGAACAGGTTTGCTGAGTGCATCTGAATTAAATTTCAAAATATCTTCCAGAAATTGTCCTTGCATTCTCTTTCAACCTGGGAGACACTTATAAATGGGAAGAAATACAAAATGTGTCACCCCTGAAAAATGAGTTTTTGTAATGACCACTCCTCTTCCTTGCCAAATCTATATTGCTTTGAAGTCTGAAAAGCAAAATCAATCATTCATCTTTCACTTGAGTGAGGTAATTAATAGGCATAGCTCATTGTGTTGTCATTGAAAAACTGTTTGGAAGTGATTTCTGTTGAATTCTATGTTCTGTAAAATAAATGCAAAACAATAACAAACTTTACAACATTGGATTGAGTAATTGTGTATCTATAGTACTCTTTCATTCATCAGGAATTTTCATAGAACTCTGGGTCAATGTAGAAAAAGAGCTATATGTTCAAGGGTTGCGTTAAGGTTATCTAGAGAGGAAGAAAATTAATAGAAACCAGGAATATTCTCTCAGGGAAGTTCTTTCAATTCACCAAGTAAGAGATTCTTAACTGCCTTCTTCAAGATGAAATATGGTGGCAAATTTTTGGTGTTACAGTGGTAATCATAGTGTGACAAATATATAACTTTACCCATAAAATATATACACTGCCATTATGTCAACAAAAATAATTAGTATGTTAGAAAGAGTAAAAACAGGATAACACCAAGTCAACAAATAATTCAGTTGGTATTAATTGTTATCTATGAACTAATCTCATTAACACTAACCTCATTAACACTAACCTAATTTACACTCTCCCTTATTGAATTCCTCCAAGAGATATGATTTGTCTCCATTTTACAGATGCTGCAGTTCCACCTGAGACAGGCTAGCCAACCTACCCATGGTCATATAGCTAGTAAGTAGCTGAAACACGACGCCGCACAAGATGGGGTTTATCTAACCTCTCAGTCTGCACTGTGTCCACAGCTACTGCTCTGGCAGCAGCAAATGGTCCAGAATAAATACCTTTTCCAGAACACATCTTTTTTTGTCTTGTTTTCCGTCAATTCAATGAAATCATCGGTGTGACACAATCAAATTTTGCTCTCTACTCTCCTGTGAAGCCATCATTCTGCTATTTTTATCAGCTTCTTTCATAGCATCTGTTGAGCTGACTACTGCCTTCTATTCTACGAAGCTCATAAATTGTGCGCTCACTCTGTCGCGCTCTCTCTTGCACACACACAAACACACACTTACACATACACAGAGCGCCAAGAAGTCCAGGTGTTATACAGTGCAATGAATGAGCAGCTGTGGCTTGAAAAGGAGGGAGTAGAAGCGGGTGAGGGAGCTGGAGGCAGGCGGGTGTGTAAACGTATACAGAAAGCCACTTTCTGTAAGAAGGCTAAAACATACTTAAAATGGGACCACCTCAGAGATGAAATCTTTCTCCTCCTGTTACCTCTCAACCTGCTCCAAAACTCCACTATTCAGTTTTTCCAAGCCTCCCTCTCCTGCCCTACTTCCCTGGAGGAGGCTGATTTTCTCTGTGAGCACTTGGCGCCTTCCAGAGCCCTCTGACTCCTTCACTGAGCAGTCAGAAAAAATTCCAGCAGTTTATTATTTCCCCAACCAGAAGATGTGTGCCCATCTGCCTTCCCTCTGTACACGGTCCAAACAGAGTCGGATAACGAGCGTGCCCTTGTTTTTTCAACGCTTCTTCACCTCTGGTTTGGCTTGGGAATTGTTTATTGTTAAATGACATAGAAAAGAGCAAAGAAGAGAATTTCCATCGATATCACCTTGATTTAGGGAAGCAAAAACCCCAGGCCGCCACGGGAGGGCACTGTAGAGAGACGTCAGGAGGCCTAATCTTAGTTTGCGCAGCTTTGCATCTGCAAGGCCTCCTGGGGAGAGCGAGGTGCTGAGAAGACAAACCAGGTCCTGGAGGTTTGGCTTGATTTGCCGTTGAATGCACAGACTTCTAAAACCTCTAGACATCTCCCCCACGTTTCTCTCAGAGATTCTGAAACTCACTATCTTTTTTAGTCAATTACATATACACTCAGAACTAATGCTTAAATGTTATATGGTTCTCCTATTGCCTGTCAAACTTATATATAAAATAAACCAAGAAAGTGCTCCACTGATATGCTCCCATAGCATCCTTCAGAATGAAATCAACACCAAGAAAAATGAGTCTTTTTATACCCATTAATATCTTAAACATTTCTACACAGGAGAAGTCAAATGCCATGTGGAGGAGTAGAGAAGGCAAAAATCTTGAAGCAGCCAGCAATTCACATTTCTTCTCTTGCCTGTGAACAGTTCACTGTAGCATCGGAGTTGCAGTCCCAGTTCAGTAAATGGAAAGCCCTGATGATAACCAGTCTTAGCTTCTGCTGAGCACAATTCAGTGATCCATAGTTATTATTCCAGCATGCTCCCTGAAGGTCTCACTAACCCCCCCTACAAAGGCTATCAAACACAATCCTCTAGTCTCAAGTTTTATAAACACAATTTGCTCCATTCTATAAACATCCATTGTATTTTAACACTGAACAGCCATTCCCCCACTTCAGGCTAGCTCTGCTTTCCCTACAGAAATTCTTTTCACACTATTTTCATTGTTCACCAACTTCTCTCGGCCCTGACAGACCAAGTTCTATGAGGGCTGAACCCCTAGTTCTTCCACTAGCACATGGCAACCCAACATCCTTAGGTGCCAGGTAAGTATTTGTTAAATGTATGAATGAAAGACCCTCTGAATGATACACTCACTTAAGGCACAGACTGTAGGTATTTGCTCACTTAAGGCACAGACTGTAGGGTATCTCACCTCTTTTATCATAGATTCATCAGAGCAGTGCCTGACACACAGAGTGAGTAAATGAATGTGTATTTTTATGTGTGTGCATGTGCATATAGACACTGTTTATTAATATTAGTATTCTTGACTTTCTCATAGAAAGTCTGTCAAACTACCTTCCTGATCAAGGACACCTATATCTTACTACTTGGATTCCATAACCATTCATTCACATCCTACTTATCCATCATCCAAAAAATGTGGTTTACATGTTTTCAAGTCAATTATTAAATCAATACTTGCTCATAAGCTTACAATGACAAAAGTCACTCCTGTTCTTTTCTCATTTCCTTTGTTTATGTTTTAATCATATCCTCTAGTGAACTGCAGCTGTCTGTCAATTTCCTATTCCCACATTTTGAGACAAACACACATTTCTGAGTATTTCTTTCACAAGCTTCTTCCAGAACGACCCATCATCTCTGACCATTTTCATCTCCTCTTCTAACCTAGCCTTCACCTTCCAGACCAACTAAATTTATTGTCATGTGGTTCCTTCCACTGGTTCTTCCTCTGTTGGCCATAAGCTTTTGCTCAATTTTTTCCATATCTATGGAACAACAACCAAACCACAATTTCTCCTCTTTAAATCACAGTTCAAGGACCAACTGCTCCAAGAAGTTTTTTTCCCACTCATCTTCCAATCCATCAGATCATCACTGACCCCAACTTCTACCACAATATAACCTTGAAATGACTGGATTTATAAGCATGGTGTGGCTAAACCCCAACTTCTGGCTTACGTCAACACTAATAGCCTAATCTCAGTATTAATCAATGTTAAATTTGGAAAGAACTAAAAGAAATGTTCTATAGTCACTAAATCAACATTATAAAATGTAGCAATGGGGGGGAGAGAAAATTAGATATACTTCATTGGAGCTTAGTGAATTTATTCCTTGCTTATTTCACGAAAGACTTTTGAGAACTTAATTAACATGAGGCAAGCAATGACAATTAAAAATAAAGAAATATCAAGATTAGGGGAAATGTGGATAAAATGAAACACCAATTTAATAGAGAAAACTGGAATGTAAATAATCAGCCCGAGTCCTCCATTATTTTTAAAGTTGTACTATTCATTTTGCTCTGATCTTGGCACTGATTATTCATCATTATACGGGATTTTTCTTTTTTTATTATTTGTTTTATTTTATATCATTATCTACCCAGGGTTTCTCCCACCACCTTATCGCCCATGAACCTTGTCTTAGTATTTTGTGTCCTTCCCACTCCCACTTTCCCCCCTTCCCTATTACACTCTATACTTCAATTTTGTTGAGAGTTAGTTGCACGTTCTTTTCAGCTGTTTGTTTTCCCTTTATCTATATGGGAATTTTTTTAAACAGTATTTAAAATCAATCCATCCTGCTTGAATGATGTAAAATTGATCATATTACTAGCACTTTTCAGAGCTGATCATGTTTTTCAAAACAGATTAGAATTTCTAAAAATAGTTTGTATGAATCATAGTCCCCAAAGACATAACATTACATAGGGATGTGTATTTAGCTGGAAAGACTGAATAATACAAAGAAAGTAATACTACTTTATTTTATTTTGAACCCAGTACCTCCCAAACTAGTTTGTAACCAATCCTTTAGCTTTCTCCCCCTGATATAACACTTCACAGAAGTTGCTTCCAAGATACTCACTTAAAAAAAGCTGGTGTAGGACATTAGCAAAAGCAATCAGAATCAAAACACCTTAAGATGCCTGGCTGCATTTGGAATGTTAGGTCTCAAATACAGACACTATATAGTTATATGTGCCTTTGGAAGCAGTTGACAGATTTCTGAGTTACAAAGTAAGTCCCAAAACTCTCCCCTCAAAAGAAGAGTTCCTCTCATGGAAAACTACTAGCTTCCAGTATTTTCCCCAAAGCAGTGAGCAGAGTGAAAGGTGCCTAGTTTCACCTGTGTAGTGGTCCTACTGGCATCCCCATGATATTTTGGAACAACTGTAAATACTACAGTAACAATGATATCAGCAGGTATTTATGAAGTACTATGTACCAACTGTTCTCAGACCTCTGTTCCCATGGACTCAGTCAATCCTGCACCACTGCTCTGCATCAGAAATGTCATTTCCCCATTCCAACCATAAGGAAACTGAAGCAGACAGAGGTGAATGAAAGAGGCGAGTCCCGGAATTCCAACTCCTAATTCTATGTGTTTACCAGACCCTGCACTACCTGTATCCCATTTCGCACAGGGCAGCCATAGGAGACCTGTCCAATCTACGGACACTTGAGCAAATGCTTGGGGACATAAGGAAGAGAGATGTGGGGAT
Organism: Uropsilus gracilis; assembly: GCA_004024945.1. Lineage (NCBI taxonomy): Eukaryota > Metazoa > Chordata > Mammalia > Eulipotyphla > Talpidae > Uropsilus > Uropsilus gracilis. The sequence goes on from PVHY01004929.1 coordinate 69,173, forward strand.
GTCTGGGGAACTGTATTATGGGTACAGGGAACATGAGTTCCCTGCCTCTGAGACTGGTATACTTGGTGAGAATGCCTGCATCCATAACATTTACAATCCCACATAATCCAAACCTTGTCACCCCAGTCTCTGTGTTGTGTTCATCTAGCCATGAATTTTAGTTCTAGCAACTTAAATCTTTTATTTACCATCTTATTCCCTCACCTCTATAGGTCTTCTTTTCCAGAATACCTGCTCTTCTGAATCTCTTCTCCCTGTTCCTCTTCTCACATTTCTCAAAGAAGTTTCAGAGAGTCTCTCAAAGAAGTTTCAGCTAAACTTCTTTCAGTCTTACTTCATGATCTTCCATTGCATCTCCATTGACTTCCCCATAATTTGGGTGTTTTCTCTGCTCTATCCACCTCATAGCTAACATTTCTTAGGTACTCCCCCATATGCCAGGGTGATGTTAAGAACTTGGTAGGTATTAGATCATCTGACTTTACACCAAGTAGGTATAAAGCCCCCAATATCTTAATGAAAGGTATCATGAAACTGATTTTATAGATGAAGAACCTGAGATTTAGAAAGACCAAGCCATTCTCTCAAGAGCACAGAGAAACTGGATCTAGATAAGGTCCAAATCTTAGCTCTAATCATTCCCCAGCATCAGTAATGATCATCACTGTTAAATAATTTCAACATCGTAGTTGTCTCTGACCAAACTCCTGGAGACAAGACCTATGTCTTGTTTGTGGTGTCTGGAATGGTTAGAAAGGGTGCCTAGGTGGTGGGACACAGCAGCTAGCCTATGTGCCTAGGTGATGGGACACAGCAGCTGGCAGCAGCACACAGTTTAGGCCACGATCCTCAGAGTTGATCCCAAGGGTTAGCAGAGAGGTACCATCCAGGCACCCTTTCTTTGGCCAAACTCCACCAATTATGTCAGATTCTACATTTCTGCTCACCCCACTCCCCTGTTATCTCCCCTATTTCTACACCACCCCTTCCATCCTCCAAGTCCATTCTGACTGCCCACCTCTCAGCCGTGGTCTCACTCAATGTCTTACTGATTTTTCTATGATGGTTCCCCAAACACTCAGACCTTCACCAACATACTGGATCCAAAAACACTCTGCTGATGGCTTCTCTACTCTGTCCCTAGCTCCATGCTCTTCTCCATATCCCTCTGGTTTCTGTCCTTATTACCACTGATAAACAAGAAGTGGTCTTAGATTCTGTGGAGTAGGAACACACATACATGCATGTCCTATCTTTTAAATAAAATAATATTTTATTTAAATATTATAATAAATTAAATTAAACATTATAATAAGTATTATAATAAATATAAAAATAAAATATATTACTATATCTTTTAAATAAAAACTGTAACGAGCCTTGCTCTGGACCAAGATCATGATCTTGTTTCTATTCTGAGCAGTCTGTAGAAGATCAATATCTAAAGAGAACAACTCTGCAAACCAAATGCAATCACAACTTCTCCAAATATAGCTCCTAATAAAAATTTCTGCAGACAGATTGACACAGATGTCAATCGCTGTGGACTCACTTGTGTGCTTTGGCTCACTCTCTTTCTCTCCACCCCTTTCTCACTCCTCCCCCCCTCTCTGAGTTTCACATGCATACAAAGAGTTTAAAAAAATATCATGGATCTGGTTGAAGATATGGAGTAATAATCTTCTATAATTATGGACTTTACCTGTTTTACTAGTGTAGATTCTCTTCATTTCTTTTTTTTTTTTGAGACTAGGTGTCGCCATTTTTGCCCATGGAAACGCAGGCTCATGTTGCCCGGGGTACCACAGACTCAAGCTATCCCCAGCCTCAGCTTCCCAGGTAGCTGGGATTACAGGCACGCGCCAACACGCTCAGCTATTTTTTTGGAACTAGGTCTCACTACGGGTCCCAGGCGGGACTCGAACTGCGATCCCTAGCCCCAGCCGCTTCATAGGCTGAAGCTTACAGGCACAAGCCACCGTGCCCGGTAGATTCTCTTCATTTCTAATAATGTGAGCAAGGACTGAGTATTTCTTATGAATGAGGCATTGTGTTAAGTACCTTGTAAACATATTTCTTTCCCTTCTTCAAAATTTCTGTAAGTTGGTAGCAATTTTATCCCATTTGTAGATGGAGACTTTTATGCTAATTGGCCTAAGGAACATATTCCCAAGAAGATCTTAGAACTGTAAGCTTAATCTTACACTGTATCTTACTTAATCTTACACTTAATCTTATCACTTAATCTTACACTTAATCTTAAACTGTAATCTTAGAACTGTAAGGTAACCTGAGTCCAAAGCCTCACTCTGTCTTTCCAAAGGTATGAATTCCCTCAAAAGGTAAAACACCACTTGAGAAGTTAAGAAGCTGGAAGCTTGTTAACAGTCTTTACAACCTGATACATAAGCAGGGAAATCCTGAATGTAAAAGGTGAGATTTTGACACGTCTTATACTGATTTGATATGTATTGTTCCATGGTCTATTTTTTGTCTTCTGAAAAAAAAATTTCCATTTAATTGAAAAATAGTTTAAATTAACATTCTCTGGTATCATATTTCTTTAAAATTTACTATTAGCAAGTATCACAAATCTTCATGTATTAATAATATGTTTTTGAATCTCGAAATACAGCATTTTGATCGCTAAGGATTATCTGATCATCTACATTAGGATGTTTCTTTTTGCAAAATAAATTGGCAGAGAAGACATTAAACTTGCCAACTTAAAAACGTAATGCATAATATCTGTCTAAATATCATCACTCTTTTTGCAAAACCTCTAGTGCCTTTTCATCACCATTAAATATTAAAATTAAAAAGAAATCCAGGTCAACAGAATTCTTTCTTGTGACTTTTTGCCATATTAATATAAAGTTTCCTGAGCTTCCCCCAATTTAAACCACATAAAAAAGAGCTGGAAGAGATTTAAATATTACAACTATATGCAATCAAAACTAATATCAAAAAGACATATTTTAAGAATAATTGCTTAATAGGATAATTTCAAGTCATATACCTAGACTTTGCTGTGATTATTCCACATGAAAGAAAATAGTTAAATTCAGCTGTGGCCTGGGAGTTACCACTAGGTGGCAGCACATAAGACACACGCACGCACACACACACACACACACACACACTCATGAAAGGAACTGGAGGGGTAAACCACACAAAGGTATAGAAGTGGAATTAAAACAGCCTGTCCTTCCACTATAAATTTCACATTACACAACGAACCCATTTGTATTGGAAAAGATAAGAGCATGAATTTCCTTTTAATGGCCATGAAATAGTCATCTATATGCTTATTCCCTTTCACTTTTTCCTTCACGTGCATGTTTTCCTTGTGTTTATTCAGCATATTTCCCATCTGTAGTGAGAATGACATTGTCAAAACATAAGCAGAATATTTCTACTTCCCTGCTTTGAAATTTTCAATAGCTTCTCCTTTGCTCCCTCTAGACAGTGCCGGTGGGCCACAGACTGTAAGCTCTCCCACATCAGTCCCCCAGGCTGCAGCACCCAGGACAGCAAGACAAGCTCAAATCATGTTGATGATTCTTTTAAAACACTTTTCAAATTGCGGTTAAAAAAAATACATAGCATAAAGTTTCCCATTTAAGTCAGTTTTAAGCACTGGATTCAGTTAAACAATTTCCACATTTGTTATGCAACATATCTCCTGAATTTTCTCATCTTGCAAACCCAAAACTCCACAGTCATAGTCTTTTTCCCTTGCCACAGATCCTGGTAACCACTGACTGCTTTCTCTTTCTATCAGTGTGATGACTTCAGATGTCTCACATATGTAGAATGATAAAGTATTGTCTTTTTGTTTGTTTCACTTAACCTGTTTCACTTAATATAATATCCTCAACGTCCATCCACACCATAGCTTATGACAGGATTGTCTCCCTTCCAAAAGCTAAACAACATTTCATTCCATGTATTTACATACATCACATTTTCTTTATCCATTCATCCAACGTTGGACATTCAAGATTGTGTTTGTTCAAATCTTGATTATGGTAAATAATACTGAAATAGCTATAAAGGTGCAACTATCTCTTCAAGATCCTAATTTCACTTCTTTTGAATAACTACTCAGAAGTGGGATTGCTGATCATACAGTTATTCTTTTGTTTGTTTGTTTGTTTGTTTGTTTTTAAGAACTGCCATACTGTTTTCTAAAGCAGTTGCTCATTTTACATTCTAGTCACAGTGTACAATTGTTCCAGTTCCTCCACATCCTCATCACCCATTATTTTCTAGTTTGGGTTGTTTTATTAATAGTAACTACTCTAATGCATGTGAGTTGCAATCACATTATGGCCTGGATTTTGCATTCTCTAATGAGAGGTGACATTGAGCATCTTTTCACATACTCATTGTCCAAAGTGTATATCATCTTTGGAGAAATGTCTATTTAAGTCCCTTGCCTCTGGAATGTGGAAGCAGATAGACGGAGCTTTAGATAAGAGGAACAGCTCCTATCTCTCTAGTCCCCCTCTGGCACACTAGAGGGTGGGCAACAGTACATCTCTCACCTGTAACCCAGCTTTCTAACCTCTTTGGAATGTCTCAAGAACCATATGACCTATTAGTGTTGACTGTTGCCCCCACAGGTAAATTCTCCTGTTATCACACATCCCTGCATTCTTCCTGCTGCATGTCATGTACACTTTGCTACTTCCTCATTACATCATTGTAACATTTCCTTGCTGGGGTATATAAGGGGCTTCACAACTTCATTAAATTTGGACCTGGACATGCCCAGGATCCCCGTTCTGTGGGTTAGCCTCATAGGTTGCTATCAATCTCTTCTGTCTCATTTTCTTCTTCATTCTTCTTCACTCCTAACACTTGTCCACTATTTCATAAGGTTCTTTGCTTTGTTGTTGCTATTGAATTGTAGAAAATATTAATATGAGTATTCTGTATGATTTATGACATTTTCCCATTTTGTAGGTTGTTTTTCCATTCTGTGCATTATATCCATGGGTGTGCAAGAGTATCAATTTTTTAAAAGGGGTTTCATAGTATGATCATTTTTCACTCTTTGAGATAAGACATCAGTTTCTACCCAACAAGTGATAGAATCATATTTAATGATTCCCTCCATCCGGGAACATTATCTTCTCTTTTAGATAGTAACACAAAAATGACAATGTGCATATTGCTTTTCCCTCTTCTTAATAATTTGTATTCTTAGAATATGTCACCAGAAATAAAATTATTGGATCAAATAATTGCAAGATCTTGATATTTCTTACCAAAGTTCATTGCTACACATGACCAGCTGTACTGTCAACTACTATTTATACTGTTTATTAACACTTACATGTGCCAAGTATTCCTCTAGTTTCTTTGCCCATAATACCATTGCTCCTCACAGCAATGCTATGAGGTAGGAACTGTCATCATTTGAAGCCAATAACATAGATTTAGATGTTGTATTCATTACCTGTGACTACACTACTTATATGGGATAAAAATATCACCTCACAATAATTCTGCCTGATCCCAAACCCCAAAGTCATCTTCTCAGGCCTCTACATTGCTTATCTAGGTTTGAAGATATACCACTTTTACCTTTCCTTCACACCATTCACATAAGAACTGCATTTGTTAGTTAGACAGTGGGGTAGAAAGAGTGACAAATGCACATGTCTTTGATGGCAGACATGAAGGAATGCTTTTCTCCATTTTGTTACCTACCCATTTACCATTTCCCTCCCCCGCAATGAATATTTTCTTTTTCCACACAACCTTCATTCATACCCTTTCACAGTGGACATTATTACCCAACTTTCACTCAGTCTTGACTTTTTTTTACTTGGGTTATCTGTTGACATTTTCAGGTCTCATTCACAACGCACATGCTATTGTATAGAATAAAGATATTAACCTTGGCCAGATCACAGTTTCTTCAACTTTCCTTACCAATCACTATTTCCTTTTTAACATTGCCTTCCTCATTTATATCATACTGTTCTTGATTTTCACATATTGAATTTTTTAGGTGTCTAATTTCACACTGATGATTTAATTCATGGCATAGCTAGCCAGTGATTTTGTATTTCTATAAAAATACCTGACAAATATTTATGTCTACCTACTTGCTTTGCTTTTTATGATGTAGTTTTAATATTTAAATTTACAGTTTTAAATTTATTCTGAAGCAGGTATACATGAGAATTTACTCTTTTTTCAAAACATTATCTTTTTTAATATATAGTCATCATAAGATTTATTAGAGAGCTATTTTCCATTCTCTTTTCAAACTGTCTCTGCAATCCAGTATGCCCTTCAATTCTGCTCATTCAACAGCTCAACTCATCTCTGGCTAATCATGTCTTCTAAACAGAAGACTATGGAACTTCTCCATGGAGAAGGAAAAGGGGAAAAGATAAAACTGATGAAAGAATGAGAGAGGAAAAAGAGGAGAAATAAAACAAAAATTCTGATGAAATAAGAGAATTGGGTTAAACATTTTCTGAACACTAGCTATTTGTGGCCATAAGTATAAGAAATGGTGCTCAGATATGTCTTGGTAACAATGCTTAACTTCTCCATTTCTTTATGTAGGAAACTCATATTTGCTATGAACTACAGTCTATGGTGATGACTCATTAAGTTATGAAAGTATTCCAGTGCTCAATCACTGGACGATTCTGTTCTGGTTCATAGGTATGGAGACCAATCTGCCTCTAATGTAGAATGTTAACCAGTAAACTGCTGGAGGGCTGCCCTTGGGAAGAACTCTCACACTTATGTTTCTTCTTCCAAACACCAAACAAACCCTCAGAGGGAACCCAGTATATTAAATTTTCAATGCAGGGGAAATGTAGAGAAAGAATGGGAAAAAGAAAAAAAATGCTGCAATTTTAGGGAATAAGGTGCTGCCTGGAACCATGAGGATATGTGGCTATGGGACAAATGAAGACTGGGTACACACTGGCACATAGGACTTTCATATATACTACCCATTCTAGACACTGTGTCATGGCAAGCTCCCCACCCCTATCTAAAGGGGACCAAACCAGGCTCATGCCTTAGGTTTGGTTCTAAGAAATGTTTCTCTAGGTGAAGGTGGTCCAGAAAGCAAAAGAATATCCAAAACATCAATACCAAATTGGAGAACAAGAATCCCAAAGAGAGGATGGCAAAAGCACAGAGGCAAGCAAGAAGGTGCCAATGTATATGGCGAGCAGAATGTGAAGGTTGCTGAGTCCTTGCACAGAGACCTCTGACTGAGCCCATGGGGAAAGCGCTTGTAAAGGGTATAATACCAAGTCTCAACTCCAGTTTAGTGAATGGTATGTGAAGAACTGGCAAAAATATTAGATATTAGTATTTTATAAATAGATTTTATAGTGTCACCAAAAATCTTAATAATCTGCCAAACACATTTGCCAGACTTGTACTTTAAATGTCCCATATAGATGAGCTGCAGTGAACTGAGGAGACTGAATTTTTCCATCCTAATTTAAATCAGGTCTGGCATTTCTGTTGGGTCTATGTGAAGGATTAGCGCATTGTAAATCCATGTTGTTTCTGCTTGTCCCCTCAACTGGAGTCATGCGCTTTAGACCCACATCCAACTTTGAAATGGGGGCCCTTTCCTTCTCAGACCACCTCTATCCCAGTGGAACAAGCTGAAGCACTCCAGGCCAATGGAAACACTTCTTTAAGAAAACACTATTCGCAAATATGGAGTGTTTTCTTTGGGGGCTCTTTATTTCATTTTTTTCAGAGCTATATCTATTTGTTCTTTTCACTTTTGCTTACCTCTCTGGGCATATCACTCACTCACCTCATGCTTTTCAATTTCATTTAATCAAGTCTGGATTGTTGTTGTTTTTCTTGCATGTAATTCCTAAGATATTTCTTGACTTTCTTCTTTGGGGGCAATAAGAAGCCCTGACACTTTGGTTGGCACCTGTGATTGCCTTATGGTGCTGTTCTTGGCAAGGGTAAAGCCTCTAGAAAGTAGCCATCTAAGAAACACAAGCTCTCTGCCATGCCGAAAATCTGCTTTGAGGATGCCCAGGAAAGGCAATGGCTACCTAATCTATATGAGCCTTTATCTATGGGAGAAGACTGGCTCTGTTCTCAAACCATCATGAAACCAGCACATACCTCTAAATTCAGGAGAGTGAGAAAATATATTTCTCTGTGTTTTTTTTTGTTGTTGTTTTTGGCATTTTTTTTTCCAGTGGCTGCTTTTGTTACCATTTGGTTTAGTTACTTGATAGCCATGAAGGAATGGAGATGGGGAGTAGGATGAAGGAAAGAAAGGAGGACAAGTCACTGGTGCCAGGAAAGAGGCTAAAGAGAAAATTCAAGGCAAGACAGAATGGTTGAGTGATTAACAACTTAGAGTCATATCAAGATACTGATTCCTGGCTTTGATCCTTTCCAGTTGGGTGACTTGGTCAAGGTAGTTACTCAATTCATTAGGCATGTTCCCTCAATTGTAAAATAGGATGAATGCTGAAATATACCTCATGGCGTTGTCAGTGAATTGATTAAAATAAAGTCTGTAGGATAGTTTATCTCCCTCTGCTCCCTCCTGAGCCTGGACAACTCAGGTTGTCCTCCTGTTGTTGTTTTTTTTATTATTATTATTTCTGATCTTTCATTTACCTTTTCTTAAAAAAGCCTGACTCTATCCTTAAAATTAATTAGTTAAATAAAGTCTAAAAAATCAACAAGTTTTGACACATCATGGTAAAGATGATTGTCAAAACTAGTAGAAGTAATGCAGATAGGCTAAACAAGATGAAATATTATCAAATCTACTTCATTCCACTCATTCCAAGTTTTACACATTGATTTTCTCTCTTTAGCATCCAGGGAGAGATGTGATAATGCAAATTATATGGATAAAAGAATTGACTTCAGAGAAAAACTCACCAGGTCATGCTTTACTTTCAGGAATAGGACACAGTAAGAGAATAATTATTAGAATCTTGGCAATCACTTTTGAAGTTCTTTTAGATAGAACTTTCATTTCTCTTTCTATGAAAAAAGAAACAGTGATTTTTACAGACTACTCTGTCATGTCCTAGATGGTCTCCCTCATCCTTCATGTCATTCTTCTCAACAAATGGGGCAGGTTAGGGTCAAGGTAGACCATTGTGGTCCTGACCCTGGCTACCGCCATCTTGTAAACTGTCTGATATAACTGGAGGTGGCACAAACTAGGAAATTAGAGGGGGAAAAATATCTTTATCTTTTTCCTGAAACCCTGTCATTTCAAGTAAAAGCAGATTCTGTGATCTTAATTAGATACTAACCATTGTAGCAGTGACCTTACATATTTGAGGACAATATTGTATTTGTTCCAGTTGAAAAAAAGGAGTCTAAAGCTACCCACTTGGTGAGTCTCAGAGTAATGAGCTTATCTGGGTGGAATATTGTGTTCAAATGACTGAAAGAATTCAGACCCTTCCATTTTGGTTACCTACAAGTGTTCTGTTTTTCTATTTCAGATGTTCTTCTGTAGTAGCACCAGTTACCTGTTAGAAAACCTACATCAATAAAGAAAAAGTGGACTTACCTCACTCTCAGGGAGATAGCAAACTGACTATCCACAAATGCTACTCAGAGAAACTTTAAATTTGCACACCTACACACAAATATGTGCATTATGTAAGCCAATGTGAGACTAATATGACAACAGAGAAAAGTAAAAAGTTTCTGTGGATTACAAAGATATTATATGGTGAATGTGTGTACATAAATATACATGACATATGTATGTAAATATATATTTTATATATAGTTCATTAATACATATATGCATCAATTATAATATATTCTGAAATATATCTAGAATATATTATATATATCATAAATACCACATATAGTTTATTGGTTACAATATAGCCTGATATACATTTAGAATATGCTTAGAACGTAAGCTTTGCAAGGTAGGAACTTATCTATTTGTTCACAGGTGTGCTTGATAAAATAATGGATACAAAAAAAGTCTTATTTGCTCCTCAAGAAAATTCTATGACTTAGGAATGAAACATAACATTTCCACTGTAGCTGAACTATTCAGAGTGGCTTTATAAGTAATAGATCTAAGTTCTATTGCATGAGAAAGCAAAAGTCCTTTCCTTCTTCACCAAGTATTGTCACTGGACTAATTTCATCCACTTAAACTTTATTTTCTTGGCTCAAGTTCATCTGGAGCCTGGTGTAAAAAGAATATAATCCACTTATTTACAATGCTGAATTTCATTATTCTCCATCTCTGAATCAATCCACAGTCCAACACCATATTTTTTTTCATCCTATCACTTCCTTACATCCATCCTTACTTTTATTTCTAAATCTTCCCTTCTTCTCCACTGACTCTCAAGCTATTACTAAATAAAAGAAGGTAACTTTCCTTGGTGTGAAAGAACTAGGATTTTTTTCCTCCTCTTTTGAGCCCTCAAGATATCTTCCTAATAAGTATGAATGATTAGAGATGAAAAGAGAAAATTTCCTTAACAGAAAAGGAAGGAAACTTTACTAATGCACTTCTCTACACACACACACACACACACACACACACGCACACACACATGCACACACATGCACTCACATGCAAACACACGCACACAACACAGATACCCTATTTAACTCTTAAAAAGCCTAGATCTTGGAGAGATATTCGGGTTTTGAGTAAATCATTAGCCATCCTTTCTTCTTTCTACCATGCTGAGGAACACAGAAGAGTGTCCAGCAGAGGTTTATTTTATTAACAGTTGGATGCAAAAAATAAATAAAAGGCCCACATATCCATATACCCTCTCAGGTGATAAAGAGACAATGGGCAGTAATGAAGGATCTTCTTAAAAACATTTCTTATTTTAGGAGAATAGAATCCATGCTCTGTAAATGATGCTGTCCATGAGTATGAATGCCCACTTAGTGTTTAGCATGTTCAGTTTCTAGCTTCCAAGCCCTCCTGGCCAAATTTATTGCCCATGGCTGAAGAAAGGATTTTTTCCCCCACGAAACTTGTTTTGGCTTGAAGTAAAGTTCAAATAATATTTACCAAGATTATTAAAAAACTCTAAAGCATTTTTCTTCTTCAGTATTCAGGGATGGAATGTCAGAAAGTGTTGACATTAATTTTTAAATTAATATTTTTGGAAGAATTTTCTTTAATAAAAGATCAAATGATTACCACAATGCTGGAAAGGGGATGTGGAAGGGTAACAATGCTGTCAACAGTGAAGTTCAAAACTTAAGGCAGGATCTCCAGGATGCAGGTACACAATGGAAATACAAATTATCTTCTCAAATAGAATGTTTTGCATTTTAATTCTAGTTCATCTTAAGCTCTGAGACTGAAAAGTTGACCTCAAACACCTTTGCTCCTAGGAGGAGAAAGAGAATTTCTTAGCTAAACTGTAAAGACCACATCTATTCTCCATTGACATGTGCTAGAATATTCTGGAATAGCCCACTGGATAACCAGGAAATCCTATGAACTAAGATTGCCTTGTGCTTTCCAGCCTTCCTTTAGCTCAACAAGCTGCTAAAGTGGAGCACAATCAAGAAGATAAGAGTGACAAGAAATGAAAGATTTTAGTGAATTATAGATTGAGCAATGTGAATCATGCTTAGAAGGATGGTGATAACATGAGAGTTTAATTTTAGCATCTTTTGCACTAAAATATAAGTTTGCACCCTTACAGAGAGATGGAAATAGGAGAAAGAGGGAGAGAGAGAGAATTTCATTTAACACATTGGGTTTACAGTTGAAGAACTCCACCCCAATGAATAGCCTGTTTCCTCATCTGAAAAATTAAGTTTTCTCTCCTCACAGATGAACTACTCCATATGCCCAATCCTCACAATTTTACTTCATTTTTCTCCATGAAATTAGGCTCTTTTGAAATATAACCATATCATTTACTTATTGGCTTGGTCATCTCCTGTTAGTCTGGAAGGCCCAGGTGAACAGGAACTTTGAATACTCACTGCTGTATCCTAATGAGCACATCACCATGTCAATGCTAGTCACTGATTGTTATCATATTAAAGGAAAGACCCCAGCATAGGACTGGGTGTAAGCCCCCTCTCTAAGGAGGCCAATGAGCCCATGTAAGCCACTGTGATGGCAGGGAGGGAGATTTCAATGAACACTTGTCAAGAGTTCTTGTTTGTCTTCCATGCCCCTGACCCTTCTGTTTCCCATAGCAGCACCACGGGTGGGCAGCACTCTGCTGTCTCTTCCTACTTTCCTCATCAGTCCTTGGGTCTTGTGTCTACAGTCACACTCTAGAAGATTCTGAGTCAGGACTGAGCCATCTTGAGAAAAGACTGGGGTGAACTAGTCACTTGCTGCACCACTGGCCCCTTCCCACCTGAGTTGCCCTATTGTCACTTTTTTATTTAGATATTGCTTCCTAAAAAGTAGTCTTCTCCATTTCTTAGCATAAAACAGGGACCTTTTTTTTGGCCATTCTTGGATCTGGGTCTTATATCCTGGTTTGGATACCTGCTCTTATATACGACCTGAATCCCATAAGCCAGAGTCAATATTCTTTAACCAAGCAGACACCAGCAGTGTCCAAAAGATTTAAACTATAGCACCTTCCACACACCACCACCCACACCCATGAAAAGGATACTTCTAGCTCCTATTTCCACTGGAGCTCCTATTTTCAGCAGAAGTAACTGAAAATAGAAGCAAAGAGAAGATCAGAAGAGAAGTGGGTCTCAAAATACTCACAACTTTGAAAACCAAGATCAAAATCTGTTCTCCACACCTGGAATTAGCCATATTTTTGAAGTTTAAAGACCTGAACTTTGCCTCATGATAGGTCAGAGTTCTAACCTCTCCTCTCCTATGAAAATGAAAAGATCTCAGGCATGGGGGATGTCCCAGCCCAGGGTGGAGTCCTGCTACAACCCCGAGAAAGTGGCCAGGTGCTCATTTGAGGTAGAAGTAAGTGCCTCTCCTAGGATGGTTGCAATGATGCTCTGAATGAAGGCAAGTCATGGTCTCTTCCAGTGCCTGACACACAGTGAACACAACATGTCTGTTCATCTGTTTCCTTTTTTGTTACCTGACCCAAGGAAGAATTCTTAATTATGTGAACTGGAGTGATTTAACTTCCCAGTATTAGGCACATCAGTTCTAAAATGGGATGATTTTTAACTCACAGGTGACAGAAGAATACACAGTTCTGGCACCAGTGGAGTCTTGCATATCCTTGGCATCCAAGAAACAGCAGCCAATCTCACTACTACACATCATTTCTTAAGCACTTTGGCATCACAATCACAGGATCTGGCATCAAAGCACTATAAATACCATAGCTTGTTTATTTAATCTCCAAGGCAAGTCTCACTGTGAATCAGGTCTTCTTATGTCAGAGATGAAAAAACAGAGACTGCCAAAAGTAAAGTAATAGGAGCAGGATAGCACAGATATCACAGCTGGTATCTGAAGTTAAATTTTCTTGACATCATAGTCTTCCTGTGACTATGCTGTAGTGGCTCCCAAATTATTATGATCAATATCAACCTCACTACCCTCATTACCATCTATTATTTTCTCTGCTTCCATCCTTTGCTGGATCAGACCAACCCCATCCAACACTTAACCCCACATGGAGATCCCCACATGTTCATCCACATCACTTTGGCAACCCCTGCCCAAATGGTTCATGGGATGGGAGGATAGATACCAGCAATGCTCTTCATCTTCCTGTGAATGCTTTTTCTGTTGAATTTTGGAATATGTATTCACAGAAGAATATCCCAAAACTATATCTGTATCAAGTAAGAGTAACAGCAGTAAGGTTATAGGAAACTATAACCTCAGAGAGCGAAGGGTGAGCTAACAGGAGAAAGAGTCAACAACTGAACATTCATGCCCAGGACTGGCCAGGAGAAAGAGATACTGTTGGTAAGAAGGTACTCAATGACCTTGAGTTGTAAAAATGAGGGAAGCAAACATGCCATTACATTGATTGATGTGCATGAGCTCATACGTTTAAGGGCACCATGGTTGGATGCCAGAACCTGCCTTTGACCTTAGCTCCAACCTGACCCTGAAGCCATGTCATCTGCCTCACCCCACTCCACCTGCTAAATGGGCACAGTCTTCCAGATGCTGCCTTTTCCCTGGCAAGAGATGGTTGTCTTGGTTTCAAGACATTCTTGCTACTAATTCCTACTGTCTTGTTCCCAGCTCTCTCTTCCCCCATCATTCAGCCTTTGCCTCATGAACCCAGCGTTCCCTAGATTCTCCCTAATTACTGGCTCCAAGTTCGCCCCTGCCTGCCAGATCCTGGGCACTCCCAGATCCATTCAACTGCCTCATCTGGCCCCGAATTTTTCGCCTTGGTCTTCTGTTCTTGAGTTGCAATCTCTGGCTCATCACTTCTCCATCCTCTATAACTGGTAGATAGATCTTTTCATTTTAGTGCTTTCTGCTAAAGAAACTTATATCTTTCTAAAGAAACGTAGCGCACAAAACCTACCCTGCTTTGCCTAAGTTAGGATAAACCCAAAGGCAGTGCTGAAAGCTGGGATGAAAAATGACCCAGGAGAAATAGTTGAGGAAATAGATCTCTGAATTTCAGAGTAGTATGAGTAAGGATCACCACTCCCAACACACACACACACACACACACACACACACACACTTCTTCCCTCTTAAAGGAAAGATCATTTTAGAACAACCAGGCATATCGATTTAGGGCTTAATATCCTTAGCATCATCTTCTAGATGCCCTAATTTTTTCTGCACTGTAATCATCTAAATTAACCTTTTAAATAGTTGTATTCTCCATGTTATGTATTAATTCTCTTATTCATTTCACATGCATTCTTTAGGTTCTAAAGTATGTAATCTGTAACAAGGAATCATTTGTTTAAAGAGAACGTTTCATTGTTCAGCAGTAGAATCAAGTGTTCACTGAGTTTAAGGAATTCCAAATTTGAGACACAAGAGGGACATAAATGTCCACACAACAAAGTGAAAGATCTTCAGAAGGTCCATTTATACATAATAAAACATAGTTTGAATATTGCAGTTCTTCCCAAAGATCTTGCAGTTTTGTTCCCCATTGTCAAGTAACATGAGGTACACAGGGGATGCTCAGTCTCCATTGCCCAGGCCTCATACACCCCATCAAGGGCTGAGGGGGCCACTACCTCAGCATGCATTTGACCCATTGTAGAGAAAGCTGAGTGTGACACCCTGCCAGGTGAGCTCTGACTTCCAGTAATGGTGACTTACATGTCCTCTCACACAAAAATACGCTTGAATTCATACAAATGTATTTGTATGAATTCAGTGATGGCACCAGTGACTGTTCTAGGAGATGTATTGGTGGACAAAATAAAGATCCTGGTCTAAGATCCTGTGAGCTTTGGTCCAAATGGAATTAAGCACAATCAATGGGTAGGTGCTAAGGTTGTAGGAAGGGACAGGGATGAGGGCATGTGGGAGCAGCGAGGGGGGCTCCAGGAGGACACAGCACTGAGCTGAGCGATAGACTGCTCAAGGTAGGCCTCACTAAGAGAGTGAGCAAAGACCTGTATGAGCAGGATATGAGGCAAGTGGATACCTGGACAAGAGCATGCCAGATAGTCGGGACAGCAAAGAACTTGAGGTGGGAAAGAAATGAGCAGGTTCTATAAATAGCAAGGTGGCCAACATGGTAGGAGGTAAGGAAGGAAAGAGAGATTGGAGCATCCAGGTCAGGAAGACAACAAAAGTCCTCTGGGGTTTGTTTCCTTTTCCTTTTATTGAGGTAGTATTACAGTGCTGCTTATATTTCAGGTATAGTTTCTTGCCCCAGCAATTATATATCTTGCCCCATGCCTGCCACCCAACAGCCAGTCACCTCCCAACTATCAAGGCCTCTGCTTTTAGAGGAAAGGAAATATTTATTTTATTTTATTATTGTCATGCAACATTGGTCATATTTATATAGTTATTGATCCCCTTAATTATTACCTACCCCCCCATCCCTTTCCCCTTGTCCCTTTTTCCAGTCACTCCGACTCCTTTCTCACTGCCAGTCATACGTTGATACTTTGCCCATTGATCTCTTCCTTTTTGTTTTCTGGAGCAATGTCCTCCTAGATGAGGACCTGTGCTTGTGGGATATGGCAGGCCAAGCTGCTTAAAATAGCCAGTCCGAGTTCATCATGAACTTCTTGCAAGGTAGGTGTGTGGCATGGTTCTCCAGATTCCTTTATTGTGGCACTTCTTGTGATGCAGGAGACAGTCTCTTTTTATTTGGCCTCAGGTGATCACTGGGATCAGTGTCAAGGAAAGGGAATCTTGGTCTTACTCAGCAGCCCCCCAAAGGCAGACTCTCAACATCCCTGGGACTGCTGTTCTACCAGTTAGGACACTGACAGGAATTATAGAATGAGAGTTGTTTTATTTTTTAATGATAAAGGGGCAAGGAGGAAAGCAGCAAAACAGAAAATTCTTAAAAAGACAAAGAAATGAAATCAGGTCAAAAGGGGCAGAAGCCTCCAACCAACAAGCCATAGGTCCACATCACCCAAGTGTACAGCAGTTGCCAAAGTCACAAAACAATTTAAACAACAGGGCTTTATTAACAAGGGAAATTAACAAGGAAAACAAAAATTCTCAAAGTCACAAGTGGCCAGTTATCTTACCCCGTCACCATTTTCAGTCTGGACATTCCCAAAGACACATGTCTAAGACAGTGGCCCTTTGCCCCTTCAAAACTGAGGCAGGCGGTCTGCAAATTCCAGTCTTTCTCCAGCATCTTCTCTTTGTTTCTTCTCTCTCTAGCACTCCTAGCTGCTCTGCTTCTCCAAGGCTCTTCAAACTGCTTTCACAATTGCTGATGCACAAATCAGCTTTCCAAATCTGCCGCCTCGCTGCGACTCCATGCATTCCTTTACCAGGCCCACCTTTGACACTATCTGGCCAAATCCACCAGGCCTGCCCTCAGCAGCCCCTGGTCACCCCCAGCCTGCCATTCTGGCATCCAACTCCACACAGGCTACATCTCTGCTGACCACTCTCCTGCCATGTGGCTCCTTGTCACTACCAACTCACTCTTCCAGGGGCTTCTCCTGGCCAGGCCACTTGGGCCTATTCTCTCAGTCTGCCATTCTTGTCTCTCTCTCTTCCTTTCTGCTTTTCTCCCCTCACTCCTCCCTTTTTATATGCCCTCTCTTCCCACTTCCCATTTTCTCTCATGGTGATCTTTCTCTCAGACTCTGCCCACCAGGGTATTTGGGTGGGCAGAATACAATTTTTAGCTGACTCACTACCCTGTATCAGAACTACCTGACCTAGACACATCCATATGTCAAACATGTGCTAGTGGCCTGACCCAGATGCCCACCAAAAGGTGGCTGATGCCCATGTCCACCTCTAAAGGTTGACCTACCCACAAACGTTCCCTCCAACCTCCCCTGTGGTGACCTCCCCTGGTCACCAGGGGGTCACATCCAGGGCTCAGGTTTCTGACATGACAAGAGCAGTGGACATTTGTAAAGAGCTACTTTTCAAATGATAGTAAATTGGAGGTGAGACAGAGGCACTCTCCCTCACAAACCAGGAGGAATTCCCACTCACCGTTATTTCCAAGTTTCTGCTCCCTATGCCCAAGCTTCTCTTTCTTCAATATACTACAAACACCCCAATGGCTGAGACTGAAAGTCCAATGTGGTTTCCAAAGAACTGAAAATTGACTTCCCCCCACACACTCTTTCATGCTCACTTCCTATCTTATGCTCCAAGTGAACCTCCTAAAGCTCTCAGTTCTCATGCCCTGAGGTAGGACAGGGGGGCTAAAAGAGGACTGGACATCTCTCTCATGGGGATTCAGGATCCCAAGTTGGTGCCGTCTCTGAAGATCAATTCAGAGAAGCCAATTCTAAGGAGAAGAAGGGCCACAAGGAAGCTGTGCATTTCTGCCTTGGCCTTGGGTTTGCCCATCTGCAGGGTCTGAGGAGGAAGGCCCAAGCTGACAGCATTTATATTTTCCATGCTGTGGTGAATTTGGAACTTTTACCAGCTCAAGACAGAATAAATTTACTCCAGCACAAATCTCTTGATCATTTCTCCTTCAAATGTGGGAAAACAGCTCTGAGAATGTGGAGCGCAAGGAGCACATCATAAATCCAGGGACACGGGAACTCAGAAAGCTGCAGGAGGCACATAAAGGAAGCTCTGTGCTTCAATATTACTTTCTGTTTAAAATCTACATGTGTGGCTGTGGACAAAGGCCTTTTAGTGCAGAAGAGAGAAGGTTCAGTGTTTCTCTTTTTGAAAAGCAGAGGAGAGACTGAGAGACAGTGAAGAGATGTGCTCTCGGGTGTAGCCTGAAGGAAGCTAAAAATAAAACCACCGCACTTTCGAATAACTGCCTTTAGGAAATAAAGCTATTAGCCAGCCGGTTACCCAGGATGTGAATCCACAAGCTTATGATTTCTGCCTGGGGACCTCTGGTTGAAGGAGAGCAGGTGTTTATTGATAACATCCCCAAACTGGCCCCACATAGCAGGGGTTATTCATTGCCATTTAAAATGTCCCTGTTCCTTTTGCTTGCCTTCTAACATAGGAGACATAACCAAAGCCTCATATCTTTGCAGCTGTAACCCCAACATGGACACAGTATTTGTCCCCAACCAACATGGACAGTGTAGTCATTCATAAAATTTAGGCATTGTCATTAGCTGTGTCTGAAAAACACAGAGGCCTAAACAGGATAAGGGTACTTTTACTTTGTTGCAAATCCCACAGGAAGGGGGTGGGGAGGGGAGAAAATCACCAAGAGTGTGTGTAGAGGGAAATTGGAGTCTTTGGCTTTTAGGAGAAAAAAGAGAGAGAAATAAAGGAAAGGAGCAGAGACTGAGAGGGAGAGACATTTTGAAAGTGGGTAAAAAAGAGACTTTCTGTCTTTACTTAACTGGATACAGCTATCTGCTTGCTTCTCTCTCCCAAGCAGTTCCTTTGCAATTACCTTTAACCTTAACTGGATACTCTTATTTGCCTGCTACTCTCTACAAAGCAGGCTACACACTCTTCATTAGCATTTTCACTGATCACCTTTACCATTGATATGCAAAAGCCAG